>PVLC010042899.1:0-12834 GCA_004027655.1 Graphiurus murinus | reverse complement strand
TTTTTTTCTGCATGTAGATATCTAGTTTTACCAATACCATTTGTTGAAAAGTGTGTTGGAACCATCGGGGGTAGTTGTTAAAAGGTTCTGAGTTTGTAGGTCTATAAGGGGCCCAGTGACTTGCATTGTTAAAAGTTTCAGGTAATGTTGACATTGATGAGCTCATTCAGTAGGACTGCTCAGAGCCTCAAAGTCTTGTGAAATATCCCCTGATAAGTGTTACCTGGGCGTTCATCAGAAGAGATGGGCTGTTGAGTTAGGATCTTTCATTATTCCCAACCATATCTGCATTTGTGGAGTAGTTGCCTCTTGAGATTTGGAAAGGTTGGATGAAGAAATTATAAAGTAGGAATTATAAAATGTGGGTGCTTATTGTTTGAAAAGGGTAGCTGCCTCCAGGGGTGGTTGGTGTGAGACACATGCCTGTAATCCCCATACTTGGGAGGCTGAGATAGGAGGATCACAGTTTTGAGGTCAGCCTCCTCAGCAACTTAGCAATCTTTTCAAGGAGAAAAGATTTTTTTGGAAAACTGAAGCAGAGGAGGGGCTAAGGAACCATTTTCAAGAGGAAGGCCTCTGGTTGGCTCATATGGCCCAGCCCTCTGATTTATCACCAAGAAGACCTTGACAAGACAGTGTTTGGTGAGGAAACTCCAAAGAACACTGTTGGGAAACCAGAGTGAACGAATATGAAAAACTGGAATATGCAAACTGATGATCAGCTGGCACAAATGTGCACTCTTATACATGTAAAACGAGTGTAAATATGTTGCATAAAACTAGTGCTTTCTCTGCTATATTCATCTACATGGTCTAAGAATTTCAAGTTCATAAGGTATAAAATGAACAGCTAGTCTCTTTCCTAGCAGCCCTCAAAGGCTGTCGAATTTCTGTTTTTAGTTCTTATAATGTTAAATAATTGATCTCTGCCCTATTTTTAGGAACCCATCAACCTAAGAGCTTATCTTCTGTCCGCTGCTATGAAAGGTGGATGTGTTACACCATGGTGGGCTCCTTCCTTTCTTCCCCTCCCTCCTGCTATTTACTTCTATATGTTGAGTCTTCTGTGACTTTAGCAGGCACTTTATGGTTGAAATGGACAGGGAGGAGTTAGAATTATGTGGGAAGTTGCTGTCTTCTGCTTCTGGGGAAAGAGGGAAGCTTGGAAATCCAGGAAGAACAGCTAGAATATATTACCCTTCTGTGATGGTTTGCCAAGAACTCCTGTTCTGTATACAGGGCCTCAGAAGGTTGATGATGAGGGATGGAGAGACTCTTTGTGTGTGTGTGTGTGTGTGTGTGTGTGTATGTGTGTGTGTGTGTGTGTGTGTGTGTGTTACTGGGGATTGAACCCAGGGGTGTACTACTTTCGAGCTACATCCTTAGCCCTTTTTAGTTTTTATTTTAAAAACATAAACAAATTGTTGCGGGTCTTGCTAAGTTGCTGAGATTCTCTTTGAACCATTGATCCTCTTGTCTCAGCTGCCCAAGTACTGGGACTGTGGGCATATGCCACCACATCCAGCTTGCTTCATCTTTTTTAAAGGTAAGAAGGGGACAGTAGATGAAGGATCTGTTAGGATTTTGTTCTTACTGTATTGGGAAGCCCCGATGGATTCCCAATACAATAAGAAAATAGTCTTATTTGATTTATATCCTTAAAAGATCATTTTTGAAGGCCTGAGGAGAATGGACTGTTCATGGGTGAGAGGGCCACAGGGAGAGAAGTTGGGAGGCGCTTACAGGTGGACCGTACTGGGGTGGTATCAGAGGAATGGCAGAGATGAAGGTAAATGAGGGACATTTTTTAGAAGTAGAGCCTCCAGATTGCTGGTGATTTAGTGAGGAGGGAGGGGTGCTCAAAAAGGAGAGAAGTTGGGGGTAGACTGAAGGACACTCTCCTCCCTCAAAGATGTCCACATCCAAATCCCAGAACCTGTGAACATGTTCCCTTACATGGTGAAAGAGACTTGGAGAATGTGGTTGAGTTTAGGATCTTGGGATGGGAGCTTATCCTGGATTATCTTGATGGATCCGATGGCTCCCAAGGGACCTTATGAGAGTTAGAGCCAGAGGAGGAGAAGTGATGAAGGAAGCAGATGTGTTCCAGGAGGGGTCCACGAGCCCAGGAATGCAGGCGGCTCTCAGAAGCTGGAGAAGACAAGGAAATAGGTTCTTTCCTGGGGCCTCCAGGTAGAATCATACCTGCCAGCATGTTCGATTTAGATCCTAGACTTTGATTTCGGACTTTTGACCTCTGGAACTATAAGGTATCAATTTGTGTTGTTTGTAGCCATAACATGTATAGAAATTTGATAGAGCAAACTAACCCTGGTATTGAGAATGCCTGGCAGGCTTTCCTGTGGGGAACAATGTCGCTGCTTCCCAAGGTGGAAAGGCTTCCCAAGGAGGAGGAGAGCTTAGAAGAAGGCTCTGAGGATACTGAGCCTGTTCTGCCTCTGTGACTTGGCCCTAGTGTCAGGGAAAGGTTAGGATGAGATGAAAATGTAGGAGCCATCAGTGAGATCAATGGCATTTAAAAGTTTCACCCACGAAAAGAGGATATTACACGAATTGTGGAAAGACAGCTTAGTTGCTTCCAAACAGAGGCCACATGCTGACTTATTCTCTCTCATTTCTTGCTGTTTAAATTACAGTTGTTTTCTTTTTGAGTCACCAAATGACATTTCAAGAGATAATAAGAAGCTGCCACTTTGGGAGGAAAGAGAGCAATATGAAGCATCCTTTAAAAAGATCAAGTTTTTGGACTGTGTAGACAGTTGCATTGTTTCTTTTTTCCTTCCTTTTGAAGGATATGACTTGACAGATTTAAACTTGTAGTTTAATTTGGGGGAGTCTTTACCGGTAAAAAGTTTTAAAGACCTTTGTCTTCTTAGGTGGGTTACGTTTAACTCTTGAAAAGACCAAACTCCCCTTTTCTATTTGCAGCAATTGCTTCCTGCTGTTTTGTTTCAAAGGCTTTGGTGACAGCTGCAAATGAGCTTTGAAAATAAGGTTGAACAGAGTTTGTGTCAAGGCAACATATCTAAAGGAATCTAAATTCAGATAGCTCCTGTATATATAGAGCAGTGGTTCTCAACTGCCTCTCAATGAGGCAATTTTGACCCTTATAGGACATTTGGCAGTGTCTGGAGATATTTTGGGTCGCCACCACTGGGGGTGGCACACTACTGGCATCTTGTGGGTAGAGGGCAGGGATGCTGCCAAACATCACAGTGCATAGGACGCCCCCCCCCACCCCCGCCATTAAAGAAGCATCCAATCTACAATGTCAATAGCGCTGAGCGTGGGAAACCCTGTGGTACAACTTGTGAACCTGTAAGTTAGGAAAACAGGCACTGTTATCTTCCTGTCCCTTATCACTGTTCCCTATATTATATTTATTTGCACACTGAGCCAACAGATTTAGTCTTTTGCTGTCTTGATGTAAGGACTAGAACCTTCTTGCAGATTCTATAATTTTTATTTTGTGGGAAACTGTCTAATTTTGTGCTCACTGGAATGAAGGGCAGAAAGTTTGCTAGCAATCCTCATTTAGATGACATTTTTTTCTTTGTTGACCAAGATGAAAGTGCTAAATTTATTATAGTCTTCTAATTTTAGAAAAAAAAAACTGTGTTCTCGAAGTAGTTTTTATTTTGGGCTGTTTATCAAATATTAATAACATCATGCCCTCTCTAATCATGACTATCTAAACACTGCCTTGATTTAGTTATTTGCTTAGTTCAGTAATAAAAAATCACCTGAAATAATTATAATTGAAATAATATAAAATTGTAAAACTTGCTTTATTTCTTTCTTATTCTTTGGAACTATTAAAATACTTTGAAGTATTATGACTTAAAGAAAAATATTGAAGAATATCTTTCCTGTCTCTTGTGGACTTACGTAGTGGCCCAAGGAAGGAACTGATGTACAAATGGAGAGAGACCAGGATCTAGGAACAAAAAGACAAACTTTAATTACTAAATTGGTAAGAGACATTGAAAAACCTACATTATTTAGTAGAATGTAGGATATGCTTTAATTTCTATGACTTAAGATCAGACCCCTGAGATGGGTGATACAGAGAGTAAATTAAAACCACAAAGTATGTACCTATAAGAAGAACGGGAGGAAAAAGGAAAAAAAAATTCCTAAAATGAAGCATATAGGACAATGTATATCTAAAAGCAACAAGAAGTCTGAAATAAAAAAGCAGTAAAGATAGTATAATTTCTCAAGGATGGAAATATAATTTCAGAAAATTAAAGATAAAAGATAAGATTGTTTGGTTTCTTAGGAATATTTAATATACACACATTTATGCAGATGATTTGTTTGTGATTTCATAGAAAGATAGTATTTGCTGGTCATTCATGTATGATTTTAACATGTATGTATAAGACATGGAAATAATGCTGTTAGATTTTAGTTCTTTTGGGGGACGTTGTAATGTGTAATATATTTTGGATTTCAAAGTGACACTCTTCTCACTGAAAGTGTTAATTTTAAAGCCCAGTGAATGTGTTATTTTCTGTCCTCTTAACCCTGCCCAGTTATCTTAGCTTTCTCATTTAAACCTTAGCTATATCAGACAGTAAGTTTCCTGCTGAATTTACTCTCCCCGTTAGTTCTTTCACTGGAACTTTTTTTAAAATCCTCAATATTCATTCAGTTATCCACTCATCCATTCATATGCCTAATCCTTTACTTACTTATTCATTAATTATCAACCCATTATGTCCCATCCTATATAGGACACTTGTAAAAACTCAAATTGAGTAATTTTATAGGTGTCCTATAAAATTTTAATAGGTTTTAACAGGTGTCCCAGGTATAGGATGATGGGACATATGGATTAATTTACTTAACACCTTAGTAAACATTGATTAAAGGATATATCTTTCATTAATATCAAGGATAGATGACATATCTAACTGCCTACTCTACCTCTCCACTTGGATATCTAATATAAATATCAAATGTAGAAGGTCCTAAACATAGTTCTGAATTCCCATCATCACCTTCTCCTCCTGCAGTCTTCCCCAGCTCAATAAATGGTTGTTCCTTTGGTTACTCTGGCCCAACATTACAGAATTTTCTGTGTCTCCTCTACTTCCCTCATAAGGCAAATCAGATCTGTAAGCAACTCCTGTTGACTGCTTTTACTGCCTACCCAGAATCTGACCACTTCTCAACAAACCCACTGTCACCTTCCACCTGGATTCTTGCACAACAGCTTCAGATCAGACCCTCTGCTTTGTTCGTGCTACCTGACTCCTTTAATCCATTGCCAACACTGTAGCCTTAAGTGAACTTTCGAACATAGAGACCTGATCATGTCACTCCTCAGAGACTTTGTATTTCATTCAGAGAACAAGGCAGAGTTCTTAACAGTGACATTTGGGGTCCTACACAATTGCCCCTCATTAGCTTTCTAACTCCGACTGTGATGGTCCCCTCGACTCAGTCCATTTGACCCAAGCTGAACCTGTTGCTATTCTTTGACATACAAAGTATGATTTTATTAGTCCCATCACTCCTAAAACATACTGACATGCAAAACTCCAGAAAACCAGGGCTTCTGCTTGAAACATGGTGGTAGCATGTAATTATTGATTGGATAGATTATTTCATGTGTAGTATAGCAGCCAATGAGACAGTATATAATGTGAGAAAATTGATATATTTCAAAGTACTATTTTTAAATTGCTATACATTTTCAAGATTCCGTGTAACTTCTAGATTCTCATTTGGAAAGGAAAATGTTGTTTTAATAGACCTAAAACATTACATGGACATCGTGAGATCTACCATCTGCTTACTTTTTTTTTTTTTTTTGTGGTACTAGGGATTGAACTCAGGGGCATTCTACCTCCAAGCTATACCCCTAGCCATATTTTTTATTCTTTTATTTTGAAACAGGGTCTCACTAAGTTGCGGAGTGCCTCACTAGATAGCTGGGGCTGGCCTCGAACCCAGATCCTCCAGTCTCAGCCTTCCAAATGGTGGGATTACAAGCGTGCGCCACCATGCCAGGCTTACCATCTGCTTACTAAAATAGGTAAAACCATTTTGTATCATGGTCAATATTCAACATGCTAGTTTTAAAAATTGTGTGAAAACAGGCTAAGTAGTTGATGTTTTGCAGAACTCTATGGACATGAGGTCATGTCAATATTAGCTTTTCCACACCTAGCTTTGGGTAAAGTATGTGTATTGCACATATGCACGTATTTGTTTTAAAAAACTGTGAAACAGAACAAAACTGAGCCTCAGAGTCCAGGAAAAGGCCTTAATAATGTTCCTTGGGAAATCTAAAGGCACCTGAATTTTTGAAAATGGGGAAACTCATTTTTGTCATGACCCCTAATTTGAAAGTTCCTCTTCTCAAGCCAGCCATGGTGGTGCACACCTCTAATCTCAATAACTTGGGAGGTTGTGACAGGAGAATTGCAGGTTTGTGGCCAGCCTCAGCAATTTAGTGAGTCCCTATTTCAAAATAAAAATAAAAAATAAAAAAGGACTGAAGGATTTAGTTCATAGGTATAATGCCCCTGGGTTCAATCTCCAGTACCACAAAAATAAATAAATAAATAAAGGAAGGAGGAAGAGGGGGAAGAAAGAGAAAGTAAGTTCCTCTTTCCACCGAAAGGGGCAGAATACAACCCATCAAATAAGGTCAGAATTCAGAACAAAGGACAGAGCCAGATGCAGCTGAGGACTCTCTCTAATCCATAGCTGTGGATCAGTGGGTCCCTCCAGACAAAAGGAGGCTCTGCCCCAGCATTACACAACTTGTGACACATGTATTGAAGGGGAAGTTAAGGAAAGCAAATCTTTTAGGAATACTGTTGTCACACCACTGTCTATTTAGGATGAACTTGAGCAATCTTTTAAGTGGAGCCTGAAAAATTCCTGCAAATAAAAATAACAGCCCTGGTATAGAAATTCCAACAAGTCACAGGTCAGAAACAGTATGAGATCCACTAGCAAGGATCAGTTGAATCAACATACTTCAAGAAAAGAAAAGCCCAGCCAGGACAGGTCTGCTCAGCCTCCCTTGTTTTCAGAAGTTAGGAAAACTGGAAATTAATATTTGAATCTACTCTGTATCAGTTATGGTTTGCTAAATATAACAAATGCTCAAGTGAACTGTGTAATTACTGTGCCATAATTCTCATTTTGTGTCTCAGACTCATTCATTCTTAACTAATCCTTATGTGGTTATTATAAAGACCCAAGTTAAAGAACTTCTTTTGCTGTGGGTAGATAACTGACACAAGTCCATTGAGTTGAAGTAGCCGGTATTCGCAGGACCAGACTAGCAGACCAGAGTGCCTCGTGGAGGGGCTGGCTTAAGGATCCTTTTTTCTTTCAGGATAGTATTAACATTATATAAGCAAATTTAAAAAAAAAAGTGCCTGGTAATGAGTCACAGACATTAAGTATGGAGTTTGCTGTCTTTTGCTTTCTAAAACTTATACCCTGTTCTATCCTTTTATTGAAATTGTTCAGTGGGTGTTCAATAAATCTGCCTGGAAAGACAGAATATGTTCTTTGCCTTCTGACAAATGTTAGCTCTCCTTGGAGTTGTGCAGCGTGGTGATGCAGGGACTGATGAGGAGAAAGAACAAGGTGAATCACGCCTCAGCTACGAGATTAATGCATCAAATTAAATGTTACTATTCAGGAAGGCAGCAGAAAGAAACCGCTTCCATGGTAACTGTTGTCATAGTTGTATTCATACTCGTCTTTCAGAAAATATGTGGAAGCTAAAGAATACTGCTGTAGTGATACTTGTAATCCTTTACTCATTTTCCAACAGCAAGTGCTCCGAAGGCTTATGACTCATTCTCTCTCTTTAGTGGGCATTGCGAGTTTAATATTCAGAAAAGATTAATTACCAAAGGTAAATATATAGAAGACTTTTATGTAACCGTCCAACGATGTCTGCCAGTGAAAGTGTATTGTTATAGCGTCCTCTAGGGTTGATAAGTAATCACTAGGGAAAATCTTCCTTTGCCTTCCTTCCCCCCCATTATATTATGTGTAGTTCAGCACAATTCACAATAGCTAAATTGTGAAAGTAACCCAGGTGTCCGTCAACAGATGAATGGGTGAAGAAAATGTGGTATATACACACAGTGAATTTTACTCAGCCATAAAGAGGAACAAAATTATGTCATTTGCAGGAAAATGGATGGAACGGGAGAACATTATGCTAAGTGAGATCAGCCAGTCTCAGAAAGTCAAGGGTCGTGTGTTTTCTTTCATATGTGGAAGCTAGAGAGAAAATAGGGAACAAAAGGGACTTCAGATAAATGAGGAGAGAGCCCAGCAGAATACTGGAAGGGGATGAGAGGGAGGAGGCGAGGGGAGAAAGGAGGTCTGAGGAAAGAAACAGACCAAATAATATGTTCATTTATGAAAGTCTCACTTCCAACCTTACTAGCATATACAGGGAGAAAATAGCGGGGAGCAGAGTGGGACGTGGAGGGAAAGACACCGAGTGCTGTGTGCGTGTATGTTTGCATCGCTTGAAATCTCACTACGATGTATAATTACAATGCACCAATACAACTAGAAAAAAAATTTTTAAAGAAGTTTTTACTACGGCAAATTCACCATTTATTTTCTGGAATATCTGTTTAGATAATCTATGCCTGTCGTTCCTCTTTCTTTTCCATGTCCATGTTTTGTCTGTGTCAGACGTTAAGAGCCTCTCAAACTGAGCGTAGGTAAGGAAAGGGAGGGAGATAAACTGAAATCTCTTAAAATTGGTTAATTTACAAAAGAGCTCTTGTAGAAGATGCTCCAGAAGTTTCACAAATCCATAAATCCATGCTTTCCTTTTTCTGTGTCATCAGATGCAGTAATTGAATATTGGCTAGATTTCTTTCAGAGTCGAAGTTCCATTTTTCTTGTCTACATTGGCACAGAGAACAAAGTCAAACAATGACCTGCTTCCTTTATTGAGAGATGTTGATCTGTGGCCTGTAAGCCCAGTGGGTGTTGCTGATGTTTTGATCCCGTTTCCGTATTATCTTCCAAAGGATATGACTTCTGCTTCTTAATAAGGCTCAAACATAGATTGGTTAACAAAATACATTAGCATTTTTTGGATGTTTATTTGTTCCCACCACGTATTGATCCTGTGAAATGCTTTATTTTATGATAAACTGTCATGTTTAATTTTTGCCACAATATAAACTGCAGCTTAACACTCCAGAATGGAAGGCATCCTGTGTTTTACTTTAAAAGCATATTTCTGATGCATCTATTTATTTGCAAACACTTAGAAACACTTTGTAATTTCATCCTATTAAATCAGTCTTAGAGTTATCTGAATTCTACTCATCTTAGAATGATGAGAGAAATTCCCCATAAGTCGTTGGCAGCTCTCTTCAGCTCCTGGAGTTCTCCCTCTCCAACTTCAAGTGTATTTGTTGCTTGTCCTTCAAGTTTAATAATTAATCATGCTTAAATTATATTTGGCATCTTTACAAAATAATAATAATATTTAATTGGTGTATTGTATTTTCACTCTTTGTGGTTTCTCATTTCATTTCCCCAACCATATTATAATTTTTTTGATATGAATCCTAATTCTCCTATATCTTCCCATCTGCCACAGTATTTTGCACATGGTAGGAAATTCATTAATGGGTTAAACAATAATACTGTGAAATGGAACATGCTAGAAGAAAACATGATGATATTCTCTTTCACGAGCTACCTATTTAAGTGCATCTTGGCAAGAATGTTCAGCAAATTACCTTAATTTGCAAAACTGCCTTCATGTAACGTTTGCAGCTGTTTCACTTCTTAGGAAAATGATTCATATTGCTTTAGAGACATGACAACTTGAACAAGGTCAAAGCATAATATAGAATGGTAATTAGTAAGCAATAAAAAAAAATAACATTTGCAAATTCTGTGGAATATAAATGCACATTGGAATTTGCTAGAAGATGGCCAGCTATACCGAAAGAGAATTTTTAGTTGGGGCTGACTGATACCCTTGACAAGGTATTAATATATTATTTTTCTTCTCTTTGTCATATTTTGCTGTCTCTTCCTGAATTGTTGAGCTCTTTCAAGGTGGCCAGTATTTTCTAGGAACTTTCTGTTATATTATTATATAATTTAATCTTTACACATATCCTGGTGGTAAGCTATTATTATTTATATTTTATTCTTTATTTTGAAACCGGGTCTCACTAAGTTGCAGAGTGCCTCACTAGGTAGCTGAGGGTGGCCGCGAACCCAGATCCTCCGGTTTCAGCCTCCCGAATGCTGGGATTACAAGCGTGCGCCACCACGCCCGGCTTATTATTTATATTTTAATGATTAGGAAACATTGAGGCTTGTAGGCTTAAGGATTTCTAGAATGAACTTGGCACTTCTTTTCACTGAGCTGAAGCTGATACTACATACATCTTCCTTTGATGTATGACCTTGGCACATCACTTAAAAAAAATGCTTTTCTCCTGTAAAGGGGTAATAAAAAGGTCTGCTTCACCAACATCATGGGGTGCTGTGTTGTTCTGCATAGACATGACAGCACTTTGAGATGATTAAAATATGAGAAAACAAGGAATTATTGTTTTTATTATAGCACAAGTCTATGCGGTTACCAATGTGCTAACTTTGAATAAGGGAAGAGAACCAAATTGCAATTAAAATGGTCTATTGATATTTTCTTCTCGACTTTAAAACTCCCAAGATATATTCCTATATTTGGATTTTTGCATTATGCAGAAAAAGAAATCCACAAGGTGGACTTTTATGTTTCTGCAGTGTCAGGATAGATTCTGCCTAGTCATCTCTAGAAAAGCCCCTGTGATCTAAACTAACTAATTTTCCTTAAACTTATGGCAATTTAAACTTGATAGTTTACTGGTATTTACTTATTTGGGTTACTGGATTCGATGTCTCCTGCTCTGATACAAAAAGGGAAACATATGGAGCAGCCAAGTTGTCCAAAGGCTTCCCAGGTAAGTGTCCTCCGACAATGCAGCTCACCCATTACAACAGGGCAGCCTTGCTAGTCTAATGCCTGCTAGGGATTCTCCTCCCTTCTCATGAGTTGGTGAATTTCAAATCTTCTCAGAAGCATCATAAAATGTCTCGAATCTCAAAAGAAGGTGAGGTGTGAGGTTTAGTGAACTTCCCTCACTATATTTGAAGAATATGGAATAGAAACTCTTGAAGGGTCTATTGCAAAACCTTAAGAGTAAGGGAAAGGGCCATATGTACATAGATAAAGGAAGAGAAAATACTTCCCCAAAAGGCTACAGTTTACACACACGCACACACATTGTGTACGTACATAAATATATAATTAACTATCTAATTAACCATAAAGAGTATTATCATAGTGATGAGGGACATAAGAATAAGAAAATGCAGTCCCATTAGTAATCAATTGTTCAGCTGTTTGACTTTTTCCATGATTCCTTCAAGGATAGAAGGCAGTTCATTAATCCTGGCTTCTAACGCTCACAATCTTGCTTTGTTGTCTCTAGCACACTCTTTTCTATTGGCTCAGAGCCACAGCCCTTCTCGTTAGGAGGCAGAATTTGAATCATTGCACTGATTTTTGCTGGATCCTGCTCAACACTCTTCAGGGCTTCTTACCTTCATTTGTAAAGCATTTTCTTTTCTTATTGGTATGCCACTCTGGGCATGTTTTCTTCATTATTTGAATGAATGTCTCCCTAAATAAATGAAGCACACACTGGAGTAGGGAAATTGCTTCCAAATTTTCTTCCACGTCCTGAACCATGTATGGTGTGAAGTGTGCTAAAATAAAACGATGTGGTGATCAATAGCATCGACACCCACTTCTCCTAGTTGCTTGATTTCTACTGAATTGTGAAATGCATCTCAAAATATTGTCTCAATTCTGGGAAAGCGTAGACTTTCCATTTCCCACTTTCAGTTCCAGTTATAGGTACGCTCTAGAGAACTGAGAAATCCCTGCCAAGTGGTAAAGAAGACTGTATAAAGTATGGTTGCATGAAAACATGCAAATGCTCAAATTTCTGCTCTTTATTTTTGCAAGTAGCTATTTTTCCTCTTATTTTTATGTCCATGTTAACTATTCTAGAATATAAGGCTCTCTTCTGCTTTTGCACATGCCTTACTCAAAGTCGATCGTCTGTGGCTACTTGCTATCCTAACGTTGCTTGATGAAAAGGTACAAAGCAAGACTTAGCTGAAGAAGCAAACAGTTTTCTAAAGTTATTTGATATGATACCATTCGGTGCCATCTACTACAAAGAAAAGCCAGAAAAACAAAAGCACACTGGTAAGACGTGTGAATTGTTCTTCAGTGAAGGAGGTTTGTGTATATAATTGAGTTTAGTTGTTTGTGTTTATAAGAGCTCCTGTAATTTCCCTGGGCCAGATTCTGAGTCAAAAGAAAAATACCAAAGCACAGAGGCAACAGCTGTTCTGAGTTCTTCCGGGTGGCAGTCTGAGCCCAGCTATGTGCTCATTCTCTTTGTGAAACCATGCTTTTTGGCTTTAAAACTGAATTCTTCCCCAGTGCTATAATAGTGGGCGTCCTTATAAAAACAAGGCTGTTAAGCAGATATTCTGAAGGAGAAAATAACCGTGACCTCATGTGTGGTTCATGAACTCTTTTCTGAAGTGTTCCTATAATTTGATTTGGTATTGATGAACACATTAAGAGCCATACTGCAGGCAGTACAGTGAACACATTAAAAGCAATACTGTAGGCAGCCTTTGTATTTTCAGTGATGCCTGTCAGCTAGTCAGCCATAAAATCATATTAAATCAAGCAAAAGTGATATGGCTGCG
>PVLC010042898.1:0-12754 GCA_004027655.1 Graphiurus murinus | reverse complement strand
AAACATTATGTTAAGTGAGATTAGTCAGTCACAAAGAGTAAAGAAGCATATGTTCTCCCTAATATGCGGATGCTAGGGAGAAGATGGGGCATAGGAGGGTCTCCAGATGAAAAGGAGAGATCCTTGATAAGCAAAGAAGTTGATTTAATTGTAGTGGATGCATGGGGCAGAGGGACACCCTAAGGCACATGATGTACTTCATATCAAGGTCACTTACTGAACTGAATCTGAGGAGGAGGAAGGGGAAGGGAACGGGGTGGGAATTGGGGAAGGGGTCAAATGAGAATTGTGTGCAAATATGTTGTTAACAACTTGTACTTAACAAAGATGTATGCTATATTGCACGAATTACTACAATAAAAAAATAAATTAAAAAAATAAAAAATAAATAAATAAATATAAAAAACAAAACAAACAAAAAAATAAATCTCAATTAATTTCTAATTTCATAAATTTAAAGTATTGAAGTAAAGTTTCTGACAAAATGGCATAAGTTTTCATCTGTTTTCTGTACTATTGTATATTTTTAAGCACATAGCCTAAATACAAATTATTTAAATTATGACTAAATTTTTATTTAATTTACATAAGTAGAAGGTAAGACCTTAACATTCCTAGATATTTATAAGAAATTTCCACATTTATAGATTGACTAACAGCTTACATTCCTGGGTTAGCAATATGATTTATATTTTATATGATTTATATTTTATATGGCCCTTTGTGTGTGTATGTATGTATTTATACATATATGAAAAACATTTTGCAATATTAAGTGAAGATCCCAATTTACATAAAAGTAGAACATCAAAAGTTTCCCCCAATTATACAACTGTCAGTTATATTTCTGTAATGTTTCAAAAACAGAAATGATTACATAATTTCATACCAATAAAAATTCCTACTGGGCATGTGTGCAAGCAATTTTTCAAATACTAATAACCTCATTATTCTTTAATATTTAAATTTATATTCAGTGAGTTTTTGTATCCAAGTGTCAGTTTCATTCATATCAGTAGTGATGAATCTCTTAATTTCAAACAAAATAGGGTCCCAGATTGATGTTCAACAAAATCCTTACAGTATTTATTTAAGTACTTTATTCCTTATTAAGGATACTTGATTTTGGTTTGGGTTTGTTTGGGTTATTTTTTGAAAACCAAGAATACTTTCCATTCTTAAGTATCATCGATACTGAAAGTTTACAAAATCTAAAGCAATACACAAAAAACACAGAGGGAGAAAAGGAAATGGGTGGTAGAAAAGACCTTCACTGCCCAGTGGATGTCACGAATGGAAAACTGAACAACTTAGCACTGGGAAACAGACCTAACTCTAGAATCATGGTTTCTCAATGGATCCTCAGTGTCTACCACATGAAATGTTACATAATGGGTCATTCTTGATCCCTTGAAATATATCACAGAGATAGATCATAATATGAAGGGAAGGAGAAATGCACTGAAAATGAAAGAAAAATTCTACATGCCCAATTAATTACTAGGAAGGTTAGTAAGAAAAGGAAGAATTAGTTTGAGAAAATTGGTAAAAATTAAGATTCTAGTTTAGATTTTTATATTATATTTCTATTACATATAAGCCTGTAATATCTATGTATATGTATTTTAACTTTCTATATTAATACTCTCAATTATTATTTTGGGATAGAATCATCTAGAAGAAAGTAACATAGAAATTAGAAACACTAAAAGCTGTTGGGCATTTGGAAACAAACAACAAAAAGGCATAAGTCCCTTCATATCAGTACTTACTTGTGTTTATCAGTTTTTCACTACCATAAAAAGTACCTGGTATGATGACCTTATAAAGAAAAAAGGTTATTTGGGCTCATAGTTTTGTAGATATCAGTCTGTGGTTAGCTGACCCCATGTTTTTGAACCTGTGGCAAGGAAGCACATCATGACAGTGTAATAGGGCAAAAAGCATTCACTTTATGGCTAATATGAAAAAAAGAGGAAGAGGAAGAGCCTGAGGTCCCATAATCCCCTTCGTGTACATGTCCCCACTGACCTACTCCAGCTAATAGGCCACCTCTCTTAAAGTATCCACTACCTCCTAATAATGCCATGGGATAGGGATGAAGCCTTTAACATATGAGCCATTGGGACACTGTAGATGCAAATTATAGCATTACTTTTAATATAAATGGATCAAATTCCCCAATGAAAAGACAGAAATCAGAAGAATGGATTAAAAACAAACCCAACTGTATACAAGTGACACGTTTAGATTGATAGTCTTGACATATGCTACAATAATGAACTTTGAGGACATTATGTTAAGTGAAATAAGCTGGTAACAGAAATGACAAATGCTATATGATTTCACTTATATGAGACACTTCATAATACTCAAAGAAACAGAAATGGCATTTGCCAGGGGTTGGAGGGAGGAAGTAATGAGTAGCACTTATTTAATGAATATGTTTAGTTTTATAAGATAAAAAGATTTATAGATGTAGACGGTGGTGATGGTTGCACAACTTATAAATGTACTTAGTACTACAGAATGGTGTATTTTAAACAGTAAGGATGGTAAATCTTGTGTGTAGTTTACCACAATAAAAGTATTGGAAAATTATAAAATCAAATCATGGCCAAAAAAGTGAATTAGTGTTATTACTGTAAGTCAATTTGGCATGAATAAGATCCTGAAGACAAAAAATTACAGTAGACCCGAAACTGGGGTGAGAATGAAGTATCTTTTTCTCTTTGGGCCTTGGAGTAGTATACTCACACACAGCATGGTTATAGTCATGGGCACTCTCTTTGGGAGAAATAAATGAGCCTTTGCTACTAACATGGCCGTCAGTTGATTTAGAGGCGTGAAAATACTCAATGGGTTTTCCTTGAAAATGTTCCCATGAACTCCATGAGTGGTTATATCAAAGAATACTTTTAAATTCACATCATCATTCCTTTCTTCTACTCTATCTAAAACATCAACAAAATTTTAGTAACAGAAGCCACCTGATCTTGTTCTATGGGTGAATTGATGAAGTGCTTATTTTATGCTTGAGATGGAGCAGCAAAGGGAATGGTGTCTCATAGCCAGAGCATGGGCAGCAGCAGCAGCAGCAACCAGTAGAACCTTTCCTGGGGAACAATGCTTTCAGGAGGTCTTGCAACAACAGAGGGAGGGGCATCCCACTTACTAGAAGGTCTCACTTTAAATTCATTTCCTTCTTAAAAGATACTAGGCTGGCAAGACTGATACATTTCCTTGTAAATTCACATTCCTTTTGCCCTCAGTAGCTGTTTCACACCTTCTCTTCCCTCCTTAAGCCATCCCAAACCCCTCTCCACTTTTACATTATAATCTTACCCTGTTCTCCACATAACTTGTTCTGAGATACCTCCAGTATCTCAGAAGATTTAATTATGATGAACTCACATCCTCTGCTTTCTCTTATCCTATAATGGGAAACTTTTCCCTTATTTATCAAATGCCAGGCAAATACCCATGTCCTATAGACATTATCTCATGCTTTCTCAAAGATTTCACTCTGATAATGATTTCCTCTCTATTCTGCATTTTGAGTTTATTCTCAAAATGCAGAATATATATACTTTAATTTAAAAATCTTCCCTGATCCTTCCTTTCCATCTAGGGTGTCTGCATTTATAACCTCCCCCAACAGCCAAATGCTCAACAGAATTGTCCGTATTGACTTCCTCATCTCCTATTCGATTGTCAACTCACTTCAATGAGTTCTCATCCTGTAGACTCCAACAATACAGCCCTTATCAAGACTTATCAATGGTCTCCATGTTGCCAAATTTCATGATCCTTTCTCGCTCTTCTTACTTCACTTCTCAGCAGTATTTACATAGTCAAAAACTTTCAGCTTTTTGAAAGTTTTTTCTTGAGTTCCAGATATCATATGTTATCTCATTTTTCCAACTTCATTGACTCTCTCTCAATCTTTTTTACTTTCTCCTCTTTTCTAGCCACCATCTAAATATTAGAGTATCCTAATGATTGATTCTATAACCACTTCTTTCTCTCATAATCCCCAATAATTTATCCAGACTCATTGTTGAGTCTCAAATTTAAAATTCCAACCCTTTTTTTAAACCTAAATTTCAGACTTTTCATCTAATTGCTTGACATTCCCAGTTAGGTGTTTAATTGTAAGCATAAACATAGATTATTCTCATGCTCTGTACTGTACCACCCTGCCCCCACCCCAAAATTATTTTATTCCTTTTCCATTTCTGCAAATATTGCTAAATAACTAAACCTAGGCACCACATCTAAATTCTCATTCCTACTCTACCTAAGCTATCAGCAAGAAATATCAGTTAATAGGTCAACATAGATCTCAAATGCAGTTGCTTTTCTCTCTTTCTGCCTCTAACTCTTTAACAAAGTTGGATATCATCTTCTCTTATCTAGACTATGATACTAGCCAAAATATTTTTCCTATTTCCACCATTGAATCCATATCTTTACTCACTCCACAGCCAGCATTACATTTTAAAAAGTAAATCAGATTATATGGTTTGCCAGCTTAAAATGTGTCAATGTCTTCCAATCAGTCCAGTTGTCCTGCAATGTCCTTCAAGGCCTGCTATGATTCTCAAAGTAACTTTACAGCAACTTGCCCTTTTTTAACTGTTTTATCTATACTCCTTTTCCCTCAATTACTCTAATTTGGTGAATTTTTTCTCATAACTTTGCATTTGTTGGTACTGTAATCTGGAATGTTCTTCCTTCCACTGTGGCTCCATCTCATCATCTAAGTGTTAGCTCAAATGTTAACTCCCTGGAGAAGACCTCCCTGCTATCATCTCTAAGGTCACTTCACTTCCTTACACGACCTTGATAGTAAAGTTCTACAGGATTCCTCAGAGTACTGTTCCTTTTCTATAATTCTTCATGTACATAGTCTCACCTCCCCATCTGCCATCACTTATAAGATTTATAAAAACAGAAACTTTATCTGTCCTATTCACCACACAGTGTATATATGCTAGAGAAGATCCTTGTACAAAGTGGGTCCTCAACAGGAATAGTTGTTATATAAGCAAATACCTTTTGGAGCTTGTCAAAAGAAAAAAAAAAAGCAGAATGAAAAAACTGAGAATCTGCATGTAAGAGAGAACCTGGTATCATTTCTAGAAATAACTGGAGCATCTGTTAAGGGTTAATGCACACCATCATAACATGGACATTAAAGGAAATGGGCTTCATTTCATATTCACAGACAACAAAAGTCTGCCCATGCTTGCTATAGTGCAACAATTCAGGGTGGTGAATGTTATTTGCACTTTCAAATAGCAATGTGAGGCCTAAAGAGATACAATAATTTTCCCAAATTCACATGGCAAATAAATGATGAAGCTGTGATTCCAAGCCCTCTGTGTTTGATTCCAAGGTCCAGGCCCTTTCCTATTATTCTAGAAATAATAGACTGCTTCACATAATGGTGACACATCTTCTGTCCTGAAAACATTTGTTGCTATTCATAAGCCAAAGGGGAGTTAAAAATGTGAATATGGGAGATGGTCTGGAGGGTTAAGAGAGTGAGGAAAAGAAGAAAACTGCGTCTATAAAAAATGCAGCTGATGGGTGTCTTTTTCCAATCCTATGGTATTTCAATAGGGCCTGTTGAATCACACACACATAATCAGTGTAATTCCAGGAGCAAGCCCGCTTGGCTCAGCAGTTTTAATATACAGATCAATTTTGCATTACCTCCTTCTGGCTGTGAGTGCTCATAGAGGGAGGTCATAAAACATTTATTGGGCCAAGGATGCAAATTGAGCAAAGAGTGAATCTTCAATCTGTGGACAGGCTCTTGAAAGAGACTTGTCAGATGCGTCTGTGATGAGCATTTGCTCTGCCCTACGCCCTATGAAATTTTTATTTTCATTTCCTTTAGAGAATAAACCTCTTTGAGGGGAGTAGAAATCATATATACAAACATACACACACATACATACACACACTCACACACACACACATATATGTACATATATATATGAATGACTGGAACATAATAATCCATATGCTATTTATATTTTAAAAACAAAACTGCATGTGACAAAGGCTATAAGAAAACAAAACTTGGAATATGATGACAGAAATTTTCCAATTATATTCTATAGGTAGAGAAATATTTGAGGACATTAAAAAAATGCAAAGTGAGTATTATTTCTGCCATGAGTTAGGACTTCAGGCCATGAGTACAAATTGTGGTGAAAGATCCAGATAGCTAAGTAGTTAATCATTGGTATAGGAAGAGTTCAAATCCTGAACTAGAACTCAGAGATATGAAACAACCAGGATAATTTCCACACTTGCTGTGTTACATTTAATTACTCTCAGGGTGGCATGGCCTGCTGCTGCCCATCTTAATCCATCTTGACCATTTCTCCTAATGTAACTAATGAGAAATGAATAATGGCTCACTATACTGCAGTCATCTTGGCATAGAGAAGGCAAGAAATGAGAGAATATGAGCAGCAAAAAAAGGAGAAAGAAAGATGTTTCATAAACTTGGCTGGTTCAGGTAAACACTTGATAACCTTATACACTGTAGGGCTTTCTTCTGAGCAGTCTGAGGCTTACCTCCCGGAAGCCTGTCAGGTCCATCCAGAAGTGACTGCCTGTTCTTCTAATCTACTGGAGAATTCAGATCTGTGACATTCTTTGAAGGGACAGATTTTGTCTTATACTGTTTTTATTTGCCTAATGGCTGGCCAAGATGCTGCAAAGAACAAGAATTTAAGCAATATTTATTAATGAAAATAAGAATTTATACTTGAATTCCTCTCTTAACAGATAATGACAAAAATTATATTTTCCAGTGTCATGGATATATGAACATCTTCTGTGACAGAAAAATAGGTATAAATTGGAGGAAGAGAAACAATTTTTGAAAAATCTAGGTTTTATGTAATATAACCACCATACAGGAACAGTCTTGTTTATCCAGTATCCGCAGTTATTAACAGTGTTGGGTGCAGAGGTAAGTGCTCAGTGTTTATTTGTTTAATTAATATACCAATTCAAACACACATAAATATACACTTAAAAATGTTTATATAGATGGATTTTATATTTGAAGAAGGTAATACAAGAATGTTTCTATGGCTAGCAACCCAAATCTCCTTGGGTATTTTTAAGACTTTATATATTTTCAAGTTGGTCCTTCTTGTTTTACTCTATTCTGTTTTACACAAAATTATTTTTACTCCTCTCCTGTTTATATACCCCACCTAGCTCAGTCACTACAGTTTTGAATGATGAAGTCAGGATGCTTTCAACAGAGCCCCAGCAAATGAAGGATCACCATTACTATGCCCTAGCTTCCTCCTTCTCAGCAAAGATTTCAGTGAAAGAAGAAAGACTCAGTTACTCTCATCTGTCTTTGCATTTGAGAACTCCAAAAATGCAAGGAGCTTCTACGTTTTAAAGAAAATGTGTCCTTATGGCATCACCTTCAAGTCATTTTATTAGGATTCATCTAGAAAATAATTATCAACCCAGCAACTAATCGTTCAGGTTATTTTGAAAGGTGCAGAGTTGAGTCTAAAACATAACAGCTATCACTCTTCCAAGCATCATTCATGGTCTTGGCAAAAATGTTCTCTGAAGGATCACAGAATTAGCAAAATCTAAATTAAGTATTATGTTTAGTTAATAGCAATATTCCAAACTTAGCCCTTGTGACAAATATACTATAGTAACAAAAGATGTTAATGAAGAAAATAGAAATATTTCTCTCTAAAATATTGAGGATTGAGCTAAAGACATTTTTTAAGGCAGCGAGATCTCTTGCTCTTTAACTGTTTTAGGCTCTACATTTCTCAGTATTTTAAGTAGAAATACCTTGGTGTCCTCCATTACCTGTAGGGAAAACTGGATGAGGAGAATAGTGAATTCTGTGCTATCTTTTACAACTTTTAGTAAATGTAAAATTATTTTAAACTAAAACACTTTTAAAATTTTTTAAAGAATCACAAAATGCTGATAGAAATCTGCTAATTTTTTTTTCCCCAAGAAACAGAGAAGTGCTGGGAACTTTCCATTCCTGATTATAATCATACACCAAATGGAGACAGGAGGGATGACCTGACTGAGAATCAGTAGCAGTGGTCATCAGTCAAATTCAAGGGGACAAGTCAGCATCCTCAGTCATTGAGAGGTAAGGAATGAGACTCATCAGGCTTTATCAGAGCTTTAAACAGAAGGAAGGTAAAATTATACTTGAACTTACACCAACCTCTTCCTCTCCCCCTCTCCAGACTGGTTATGCGCCTTTGACAGGAGAGAGCCACTCTACCAAAACATTCTGTTGAGAAGGCTGAGTAATAAAGTTAATCTGAATGCATTACTAGGAGTTCAGACATCCTGTTAAAGGAGGGAAAGGTTTTCCAAACAGATTAAAAGAATGGATGAGTATTGGTGATCCTAAGGCCAAGAGAGAGTTCCAGACAGGGCAGTGGGGAAAATGGATGACTCTTCAGGAAGGTATGAAACGTAAAAGCAAGTAGGAATTTTCAGTGTGAGAAGAATAGGGAAGAGGGGTACAGGGAGCCACGAGAAGTCATGTAGAAGGCCAGTGTACTACACAAAGAACAAAGAGCATTGCAATCACTGAGCACAAAGGCAACCAACAGTCTTAGTGAGAAGTTGACCTTATTAGTATTATGGGGCCAGAAGTTGTTTGAGAATCTGAGATATTTCATGAGGGGATTCTGAACATCTCAAAACCTCAGCAGTCAAGGCAGTATTAGCCAGAAGTCATGGAACTTAGGAATAAAGCTAATGGACATGCTTTCTCAGCAACCAGTAAAATTGAGCCCTTTTAAGTTACATTATCTCTCTAGAGGAAGGCTTACCATAGACAAACACATCAAACAGCCTTGCCCAGCAGCCTCCAGGATTCCTGAATTTTTACAGACCAGATGCAGTCCCAGTTATCCTATAACAGAAGGATAAGGAGCCTGCTTATTCCTTATGAATTACAGAACTAATTTCAGTCATATTAACATTTTACAGTAACAGAAGTCTCGGGTCCAAGTGAGGTTAAGCAGAGCTATTCATGGATTTGACTTTGGGGACAAAACAAGAGTCTAAAAGGAGATCTTAGTATGGGAATTTTCCCCAAGTGAGATATAGATAAAATGTCTTCCTATCATTCGGATGCCCTGTCTTGCCCCATAGTTGGAGACTAAACCTGAAATAAAGTAGTGGGGCTTTTCAGTAGATGTCCTTTTCAGACATCAAGGCTGCTATAAGTTGTAAAACTATAAAGCACAAAAGACTGAATTTTTATTCTCCTAAGGAGCTCTGAGCTCTGTTATCCCAAGTTTATAACTAAGGCTTTTCTATAATGTTATTCTAATCCAAAACTTAGAATCAGCCAGTGGAAGGATACTTCCCCCTTCTTTAAGGACTAGGAGGGATCAAAACCTATCCTATCCCTATTTTATATCCAAACTTTTAAATTATTTTGTCAATACTTTAATTAGCAAAGTAGTACCTTATGAAAAATTTAGTACAGAACTATATAAAATGAATATTAAACATTTTTGTTTTATTCTCATGCTCCAGGATTTGCCACCTCTAACAATTTGGTATGTTCCCAGGCATATTTCTTGTGACTACAACCATTAAAATGCACTTACTTTTATAAATATACACTACATGCCACTTTTGTAATCTCCTTTTGATGATTAAAACTTTCTTTACATATCAAATCTTTCTGCCATAAAATAATACTATACCTACTTCATAACATAACAATATTATACCTATTTCAAGAGTGAGTAACAGGGCCTCAGAAATATTGTGTATTCTGCCCAAGTTCACAAAATGTAAGTAGGATTCAGGCCCTAATCTAAAATTTCTCGGGGTTCACACAATAATAGGCACTGAAGAATAAAGTTTTGGACCAAAAGGTGTTAGCATTTTAATTCTTGATGTAGTTCCAATTGTACAATTTATCAAAAGTTGCTTTTAAAAAGCCCAAATTTTCTTGCTTCCATCTTTTCTTTTGGATAGACATATGCACTCTTAAAATACAAACCAGGCTTCAGAAAGTTTGGGATCACTGACTCCATCCATGTAGATGCCACTCACCATGACACCACCCATCAGGCAGGAAGTTACAAGGCTTCCCACATCCCACTCAGGTCAAAGCCAGTGCAGCTGTGGTTAGCCTGAAAATGACACAGAGAAAACAGAAAGACAGAAGTATAAATCTCTCATCCAGAAGTCACAGTAGAATCCTACTTCAAATTGTTGGTATTTTGCTATTTTTCCTCTTTTTTGTGAGTTGCCAAGAATTTTCTCTCACCAGAACTGAATTCTTTATTTTGAAACACTAATGAGCAGGTCACTGGAAGACTGGCTGCCATTTATTATTACAATGATGTCTTATTGCTTCATATTATCAAATCACAACTCCTCCATGCTTCATTCCCCTCCCCTTCATAGAAGAAAAATAATTTGGTATGACATTTAACTCTGCAAAGAGTATCAGGATGCATTGAAAAAAAAATAGGATCTTTGTTGACAAACTTAAATACAAATATCAGTGCCTCTGTTCATAGTTAATTGATACTGGGCAAGTTACTTACACTCTCTGGGCCTTCATTAGTTTATCTGTAAATTAGGTTGTTAAAGAATTATATTAGTTGGGGTGTGGTGTTGTACACCTATAATCCCAGCACTTAAGAAGCTGAGACAGGACGATTGCAGATTTGTGGCCAGCCTTAGCAACTTAGTGAGACCCTGATTCCTAATAAAATAGGTCTGGGTATATAGCTCAGAGGTAAAATACCCTTGGGTTCCATCCCTAGTACTACCACACACACACACACACACACACACACACACACACACACACACAACAACAAGAATTATATTATATATTTATAAATAGATACTTGACATTTATAAAACAATATATTATTTTAATTACTATAAAGCAATAATTAAAAGCACAGATAAATATGACAAAATCATCCTGGCATTGTAATCCTAAGCTGGTCCATGAAACCCCAAATCTAGTGTATTTTTATACCACAAAAACCCATCTGTTTTTTAAGTTGCTTTTAAAATTTTACCCAAACTCCCATAGAACAGGAATCAGATTTGAATTTGCAAGACCCTTCTTTTCAATCGAGTATATTAAGGTACACATTTTCTCACCTAAAAAAGACTGACAATATAGGATATCTTATCAGAAATTTTGTCCTGTTGGTGAATGCACACAATTAGAAAAGTAATACAGCTTCTTTTAGCTACATCTAGCATATCTATTCTCCACCAACTTGAGCAAGAACAACGATGCTAACACAATGTCTGTTCTCTGTTTAATAATAGATTCAGTGAAGGAAGAATACATCCTAAAAGATTAATAAGAAGCAAATATCCAGGACAGTGAAAAGACAAACAGCAGAGTGGCTGTTTTGCTTAACTGCCTGTCAGTAAATATTCATGCCAGCCTTTGGTCTTTCACTCAGCCCATGCTGCTCTGCTTGGCCTCCATCTCAAATTCTGTCAATAGCCTAAAAGCTATGTTCAAAGGAACACTCACATGTGCCTGACTCTAGCTCCTTTGGACGTACTGACACAATGGGTTTCCATTTTAATTGAGGTGGCTTCTAAAATGGTTTACATCAGAACCATGCAGAGCTCTGTTGCAAATGATAAAGACAGGGCTTTTCTTATATATTTACATTCATATTTGCTTAAATTGTGGAATGGCACAGTTTGAGGAAACCAAAAAGCAGACTGTCAGAACATATAATTCTTCAGTGATATAAGGATCACCTAAAGAACCCCAGTTATTAAATACAGATCAATTATCTGAAAGTAAGGTATTTTTTCACTGGTGTTTCTCAATACTATCAAATTCATTGAAATTCCTCAGGTGTCAAATGTTTTCCAAAAGTGAAAAAAAAGAGATTGTCTTTAGTCAGAAGTGCTATTTGGAAAACCTCCTCTAAGTGTTATGATCTGCTCCAACCAGTCTGGAAATCCAAAGCTCTCCTCATTTTAGTCCACTTTCTGGGGTTTCTAAGAGTTATTGTCTTAAATGACAGATATTTTCCCTAACACATATGTGCACATGCACGTGCATACTCATGCATAGATTTCAGTGGTTCACCAGTACCTACCATTCTTAGCCAGACACCCTTCAACCTGTGACCTGAGTATTCTAGTCTTCCCAACCCATTCCACCTCTGCCTGTGCTCCCTCTTGTGCTTGTCATTCCAAGGAATGCTGCACACATTCAGTCCTTCCTTCCCACTGTTCCCTTGGCAAAGCTGCAAAAATAAAATTAGTAGCATTTCAAGTGACAATTGTGTCTGGCAGATATTCTCTTCTCATGTACTCTTGCACATAGGTTGAAGTTTATGTTCAAGGCCTGGAGTAAATGTAGTATGTCCTAGAAATATTGTCAAGTCCCTTCTCCTTTCTATCAGCACAACTTGGAAATTAATGAAATTTTATAATAATACACTGATTACCTACATCGACTAGGTACTATGTAAGAACTCTCTTTTGCCCTAAGCCTATACCACCCACCTAAGCTATTAAATAGATTAATACTTAAAATAAAGGGCATTCATTCACAATATGTAGATGTGTGGGATCCCTCCTACATACTGGAATTTTATTAATGTGATATTATGAGGATTAGAAATTGCGCACTGTGCTCAAAAGAAAGCTTTGACCCAATTGCAACTAAAAATCATTCACCTTGCTA
>PVLC010042897.1:0-12723 GCA_004027655.1 Graphiurus murinus | reverse complement strand
AACATTCACCTCAGCCGCTCTGAAGAACAACGACCATAGGACCCAGGGCAGGCATCGTCAGACGCAGTGCCTGCTGAGCAACACTGGCAGCCGCAGAAGCTATCACTGAGCAACCCGAGACACTAAGGGTCCCAGTGGGGTGTGTCTGAGGGCATTTGGCCAGAGCCAGAAAAGCTGAGTATTGTAGAAATAAAAAATGATGTTTTGCCCTGTACCCACTATGACTGAGCATTTCATATACTATAGTCAGAAAAAAAATGAAAATGCTTTGCATCCAAAGGGAAGCAAAAACATACCCCCAAAACCCAAACAAACAGGTTCACTTTTTTGTGTGTGTGGTACTGGGGATAGAAACTAGGGGCCTTCTACCTCTGAGCTATACCCCCAGTCCTTTTTTATTTTTATTTTGAAATAGGGCCTGACTGAGTTGCTGAGGCTGGCTTCAAACCTGCAATCCCCATCTCAGCATCTCAAGTATTGGGATTATAAGCCTGTGCTGCCATACCTGGCTCACTCTTTTTTCTTCTATTTTTTAACTCTTCCTTTTCTAGGCAATGCTATCTTCAAGCTTTCCTTTGATACTGTTGCTGATATTTTCACCTTACCTGTAGATTCCCAGCCTGTATTACTTGAAAAATACACTTTTTAAAAAAATACAATTTAGAAAAGATACAATGGTTATCTGCTAGAAAAAGTAACTGTATAATTTTACACTTACTCAGTATCATATTTGAAGCCAAAATCAGACATGTCTTCATTTTCAGAAGCATATTTGGCATAACATTCATCCATCAGTGACTGAAAGGGTAAATAGACCTTGCATGTACTGTTGCGGACTTTTAGTTGACGGACTCTGGGGACTCCTAGAAGTATGTTCTCATAGTAAATGCGACTGCTGTTCTTCAGATTATACAGCTGCTGGTTATTGTACCATGAGTCCCAGTACAAACCTTCCAAAAAGGGTCCTTCCATAAACTTTGCATACAAAGACAAATGTCATAGGGGAAAAGATCTTCACATCAACTGAATTTACATCACAACACTACAGACAAAAGAACTTGCATATGGGAATTAAGTTACTGACCAAGACACCATTAATTTTTTTTTTTTCCGGTACTAGGGATGGAACCAGGGGGCATTCTACCTCCGAGCTACAGCCCCAGCCCTATGTTTTATTCTTTATTTTTGAAACAGGGTCTCACTAAGTTACAGAGAGCCTTACTCACTAAGTAGCTGAGGCTGACTGCGAACCCGGATCCTCCAGTCTCAGCCTCCCAAATGCTGGGATTACAAGCGTGTGCCACCATACCCAGCTGACACCATTAATTTTGTGTGTGTGTTTTATAGGGGATGGAACCCAGGGGCATTCTACCTCTGAGTTACACCCCCAGCACTGTTTTTTTTCCTTCCCCTTCCTTCCTTCCTTCCTTCCTTCCTTCCTTCCTTCCTTCCTTCCTTCCTTCCTTCCTTCCTTCCTTCCCTTTTTTCTTTCTTTATTTCTGTGGTACTGGGGATTGAACCCAGGGGCATTCTACCTCTGAGCTACATCCCCAGGCATATTTTATTATTTTATTTTGAAACAAGGTCTCACTAAATTTTGGAGGGTCTCACTAAGTTGCTGAAGTTGGCCTCAAAACTGCCATCTTCTTGTCTTAGCCTCCCCAGTACTGGCATTACAAGCATGTACCACCAAACCCAGCTAAATTTTTGTTTTGAAACAGGGTCTTAAACCAGGCATGGTGGTACACACCTGTAATCCCTGTACTTGGGAGGTTGACATAGGAGGATCACAGGTTCGAGGACAGTCTCAGCAAGTAATGAGATTCTCATCAACCTAGCGAGACCCTGTTTCCAAATAAGCAGTAAAATTGGGCTAGGGGAGCCTGGCGTGGTGGCGCACGCTTGTAATCCCAGCATTCGGGAGGCTGAGACCGGAGGATCCAGGTTCGCGGCCAGCCTCAGCTACCTAGTGAGGCACTCCGCAACTTAGTGAGACTCGGTTTCAAAAATAAAGAATAAAAAATAGGGCTGGGGGTATAGCTCGGAGGTAGAATGCCCCCGAGTTCAATCCCCAGTACCGCAAAAAAAAAAAAAAAAAAAAAATTGGGCTAGGGGGTGTAGATTGAAGGTGAAATTCCTCTGGGTTCCATCCTCAGTACCAAAAAAAAAAAAAAAAGAAAAGAAAGATAGAAAGAGGGTCTTGCTTGGTTGTTGAGAGCCTAAGTTGCTGAAGCTGGTCTTGAAATTGTGATCTTCCTGTCTTAGCCTCCCAAGTACTAGGATTACAGACATACATCACCCCTCTGGAAAGACACCATTAATATCAATGGTGATGATAATGCTGCTACTGGTTGGTTAACACTTAATTGAGCATTCACTGTGTACTCTAAGCATTTTATAAATATTAACTCAAGCCGGGCGTGGTGGTGCACGCTTGTAATCCCAGCATTCGGGAGGCTGAGACCGGAGGATCCGGGTTCGTGGCCAGCCTCAACTACTTAGTGAGTAAGGCACTCCGCAGAATGCCCCTGAGTTCAATCCCCAGTACTGAAAAAAAAATTAACTCATTTTATCCCATAATCTTTCTTTTTTTCTTTTTTTTTTTTTTTTTTTTGTGGTACTGGGGATTGAACTCAGAGGCATTCTACTTCCGAGCTATACCCCCAGCCCTATTTTTAATTCTTTATTTTGAAACCAAGTCTCACTAAGTTGCGGAGTGCCTCACTAGGTAGCTGAGACCAGGATCCTCTGGTCTCAGCCTCCCGAATGCTGGGATTACAAGTGTGCGCCGCCACGCCGGGCTTCATTTTATCCCATAATCTTTCTTCTCCCCTTCTTATAGTATAGTGAAAATTGTCCTTCTATACATGAATATCAGAGCTGGTCATTGCCACTCTTCATGGCTCCACCCCAAAGTTGTCTGCTCCCTCCCTCCACCCCTCCCCTAACTCCAGCCATGGTGACTGCTGCTCCTGACTCTGTCCCTCTCTGCTCATTCTTAGAGATCCCAAGTTTAGGGTTCAGTTTTTCCTTCCTTTGTCTTCTTTGTCATTGGTCATGTACATGTCTCAAGACAGCACAGTAAAAAGGAGGCAGGATGAACTCCACTTATTCTCCTATCATTCTTTCATATTTTACCTGATCTAAACCAATGATCTATGATTATTTAACCCTTATCTCTCACTCTTGTCCTCTTACTGTCAGAAAATGGCCTTGTCACCCTGATGAGTTTCAAATTCCCATCATAGAATTCATGATGTGACCTCAATCCAATTCACAATTTGGCTTTTCCACTTCCTATTCCGTGTACCCACAACACCAAACAGGTAGAATTTACTTAGAGCACATATTGTTCCTCCTTCTTACAGTGTACTTCCCTTATGCATCCATTCTCATTCATATTCTCATTCTCTCTCTCTCTCTCTCTCTCTCTCTCTCTCTCTCGTTTCTCCCTCAGTACTTGATTAAACCCAGAGCCTTGCACATTCTAGGCAAGTATTTTATCACTGAGCTACATCCCCAGCCCTTTTAATTTATTTTGAGGCAGGAGCTTGCTAAATTGCTGCGGCTGGCCTGGGATTTGCAATCCTCCTGCCTCAGCCTCAAAGTAGCTGGGATTATAGGCATGCACCAACGTGCCTGGCCTCTTATTCATCCTTTAAAACTCAACTACACAGTCATACCTTCTAGAAAGCTTTCCCTAACTGCTCTGTCCTTTATGCCCAAATGTTTGTGACATGATATACCTGAAACGCAATTCCCTTAATTCTCTTTCCTTCAGAATATGAGCATCTTGCTATGTTAAATGCAATGGGGGAAAAAAAAGTCTATCACAATGCTGAAGGAATGATTCTTCCATGTAATTAAGACACTATAGGTTATATTCTCTCTATATATTTGTTATATTCCGTACATTCCTATAATACACATATATGGCAGGAGGGTATATACGAGAATAATGTATATTATTCTTTCTGGGCAATTAAAGAGGTTTTTTTGTGTGTGTGTGTGGTACTGGGAATTGAACCTAGAGGCATTTTACTCCCAAGCTACACCCCCAGACCAATTTTATTTCTTACTTGGAAACAGGGTCTCACTAGGTTGCTGAGAACCTCACTAAATTGCTGAGGCTGTCCTCAAACCTGCGATCCTCCTATCTCAGCCTCCCAAGTACTGGGATTATAAGCATGTGCCACCATGCCTAGTTCCTAAAAAAATTTTAAGAGTAACTGTTAGGTGGGAATTTTCACAGTTATAGACTTACTTTAGATCCTAACTCTTGAGGCAGGAAGCTAGGCTGTAACCTTGAAACAACTCTTGGTTAAGGACTCAGAAATAAAATGAAAGAATAAAGCTTCTTCACAGCCCCCCTTAGATGTTAACAAGCAGTTTCCACAGGCAGCCTAATGAGATAAGGTATGGAACTGATCAAAGAAAACAAACAAACAAAAAACCTTATTTATTTATTTATTTTCAGTACTGGGGATTGAACTCAGGGGCATTCTACCTCCAAACTACACCCCCAATCCTTTTTTTTACTCTGTAATATTTTGGCAGGGCTAGCCAGGAGGCACTATTGGGCCGGTCTGGTCCCAGAGACGGGATCCAGGGTGTCTTGCCTCCTCTGGTCTGTCTTAGGAGTTGGCCTTCCCCATCACAGATGTCGGTCCACTGAGTGCGCCCAAGACCTTTTTGCCACCGTGTGAGAGGCTTCTCCTGGAGGTGGTCAACTCCAAGGCTAACAGCCGCTGAGGTCTTAGGCCAGGGAAGGAAGGTCATTATCCACTCAGTCCCGACATCTAAATCATGGTAGGCCGCCATGGGGCTCAGTCAGGTTCCACTATCGGATGAGTGGAAGGCATCTAATCACCTCTTTGGGAATTCCCCGAACAGTGTCCGAGGGACATGAAGCTGGAATTAAGTTCAGGATTTGGGTTGGGTGTGTGTGAATGGTGAGTGCAAGTGTGTGCTGGACAGACTTGGGGTCAGACTGTGGTTTGTACCCCACAAGGCCGAAGTGAGTGTTTAGTCTGCTGCCTGGATCTAGGGCCATCCCATAACAGCTAAGTGGCCATCTAGCAAGAACCCTAAAATGTCCTTGGTCTGTCCAGAATGGGGGGTGATACCAGGCTTCCTATTGCCAAGGGATGGCTAAAATACCTCTGCAAGGAAGATGGATGAAGCCAGTGCTGTTATCTGTTTTAGGCACCCGGGTACTAGTCTAGACTCTAGGCAGGAATGGGAGGAAAACAGAGTAAACTTATTCCCCTTGGCTTCAGGATTAGGAATTTTGGAAAGACTTACACAGGTGATTATGGATTAAAGCTAACCCCAGGAAAATTATGAGTTGTGTGAGATGAAATGACTGGCCCTTGGAGAAGGATGACCATCAGAAGGCTCATAAGATCCAGGTGTCACCTGACATACTTGCGATGAGTCACAGACAGTGTAGGACATCTGGACCCTTTCCTTACATTGACGCCTGGCTCCAACTAGTTCAGACCCCTCCACTGCGTCATTACCAGGTCTGGCTTCCCAGATATTACTTGCCAAGAGACAGGAAGCTAATAGGCAGGCAGAAAATCAAAAGCAGCACCCATGTGAAACCTCGCTGCCACCATTCTGGAAAGCCCTCCTGAGGAACCAAGCCTGTCACCACTGTATGTTCCACAGACTGTACAGCAGCCACAGGCTACATTAGCACCGTTAGCATTCCTGGCAGTTGGCCAGGCTAATTTGTTTGAACTGAAGGGGACTGGGCCCCAAAGTCCCTGAGGAGCCCATGGTCCACATGACAGTGTGAGGGCACAATCTCCAGTTCTTTGTCGACACTGGGACAGAGCATTCAGTGGTAACCAGTCCAACAGCCCCTAACCAAAATGTTGACATAATTAGAGCAACAGAAAAAGCCTCCCAGCAGACATTTTCACCCCCCCACACACACACATACATTCTAGGAAGAGAAGTCATTCATCAGTTCCTATATATGCCAAACTGTCCAGTGTCCAGTCCCACTGCTGGGTCAGGACTTCCTCAGTAAACTCAGAGCAATCATCACCTTTTCAGATGTGGGTAAAATGAAGTTGTCAGTGCCAACCTCTCAGCTAATTTACTTCCTGAAAATGCACCCAGAAGAGTGGAGACTGTTTGAGGGGCAGAAAGGGGGTTCCATTAGCCCAGAGGTTGCTGCCCAATGGTCCACTGTATGGGCTGAAGATAATCCACCTGGAATGGCCAAATTCCAGGTATCAGTAGTTGTTTGCCCTCATGCCCAACCAATGCAACTACAGCAGTACACAATCCTCTGACTGGCCCCTGACAGTGCCAACTAGAGAGGCTCAGACAACAGGGTATCATCACATCATGTCAATCCCAGTAAAATACTCCTCTCTTATCAGTCAAAAAAGCCAAGAATCCAGGACTACGGGCCAGTGCAGGACTTGCAAGTCATCAATCAGGTCACAGTCACCTTGCATCCCACAGTACCTAACACTCAAGTTTGCTCCCTGACACTGTAGCCTGGTTCACATACCTGGACCTAAAAGATGCTGTCTGGCTCTTGTGAGCCAGAAACTGTTTGCCTTTAAATGAGAAGACCCCCCCCCCCAAAAAAAAAGAAAGAAAAAAAAAAAGCCCAGATCTATCAACAAAAAGTAAAGTATTTGGGATTCACCATCCAGAGAGGAAAAAGACTATTGGGGCAAGGAGAAAAGGAGCAATCCAAGCTATCCTTGTACCTGCCAACCAGAGAGTCCTCCAAGAATTCCTGGGAACAGTAGGTTCCTGTTACATCTGGATTTCAAAACCTTGCTGTCACAGAAAAACTCCTCTATAAATCTACAAGGAGAAGAGATAAAGACCCCCTTGTATGGAAAAAAGAACAATAACAGGCCTTTTAGCAACTCAAAAGGCAACTGCTAACTACCCCTACCTTAACTCTGACTTAGAAATGTTTGTGGATAGTAGCAGTTCCATAATTCAACAGGGAAAACAAGCCAGGTAGGTGGTTGTAATCTTAGACAAAATTTTAGAGGGAGAGCTCCTCCTGGCTGGTATGCCTGCCCAAAGGCTGAGTTAATTGCCCTTTTTCAAGCACTAGAGTTGGGGCAGGTCAAGTAGTTAATATCTACACTAATTATAAATATGCCTTTTAAACTATACATGTCGACAAAGCTCTTTAAAAGGAAAAGGAAAATGTTTTTAGGTTAAAAGGAAGAGAAAAGAATTTTGCATGGCAACATTTTTCTTCTAAATGACTGAATTATCCCATAGGAAAAAAGAAAGATGAGAACATATCAGAGAGTTAAGCAAGTCACAGAGGGTTTGAGAAAGTTGCAAATGATTTGTGAAAAATAAGACACATAAAAAAGATCTTATATGTGTAATAAGGTTAATATAAGTAAGGGAAATTATTTAAAGGGTTTTCTAAAAGTCATACTCAATGCTTTGATTCTATGGTTGAAACAAAGGGGTTTTTCTTGCTCTGGGTAACAATTTACTAAGAATTGGCTTAAACAAAGATTTTGCATCCTTATCAAGATAATCTCCTGGGGTTAGACTTTTGTCTACTGCATCCTATTAGAGTTAGGGTTTGAACATTTGTGGTTTACAACTTATTAAAATTATCATTTTATTACTCAAGATGTTACAGGGTGGGAGATTCTAAAGTTATTTCACACCTCCTCAATCTTTGCTATCTGCTTGGTAAACATTCAGACAGGAAGCATAAATGGGGAACACAGGAGAATTTATCCAAAGAAATATATAAAATAAGATAAAAATAACAATAATAAATAAAAGCTTATAAAGTCAGATATATAGGTTTTATATACATACAAAGTAACCAGTAATTGATCTCTTTGTAGTGCTATTAACCTACATAAAGCTGTAATATACATTGTATCTAATGTTTAATACCATTTAAAAATCCCTGTCATTTAAGACCTGGTTTACATTTGTTCACTTTGACTGAATGTTTCCTTATTGCATAAAAGATACAATTGTCTATCAGAAAATAAGCCTGTTTCTGATCATATAACTCTAAACTTATAAAGGGTCTAGAGCTATTTGATTTTTGTCAGAGCTGTTAACCTACATAAAGCTGTAATTACAGTTATCTTACTGAGTAGTAAATTCTGAATTTAACTCCAATAGTAAGGTTAATATATATGCACCTGTAATGTTAATTATTACTGACTTTTTGTAAGTTAACTATGTTTCCTAAGTATCTTCTAAAATACAAAGCTTAAGAGGAGAGTTTACCAAGCTGGTGTCCTCTAAACAAAAATTGTTAATAGTGATAAAATTGTTTTTTGAGTTTATATTTGTGTGTTCCTAAATTGTATTATGACCATCTTTAAGCAAAGATTATTAGAGGTACTCAAATACTTTGCATTCCAAACCATGCCACTCTGATTAAAAATTATTATTAATAATATATATGTATAAAGCCAGATGTGGTGGTGCATGCTTGTAATCCTAGTACTTAGGAGGCTGAAACAGGAGGATCACAGGTTTAAGGACAGCTTCAGCAAGCAGTGAGACTCTTATCAACCTAGCTATACCCTGTTTCCAAATAAGCAATAAAATTGGGCTGGGTGTATAGCTCAAAGGTAGAATGCCTCTGGGTTTAATTCCTAGTACCACAATAAATAAATATATATGTATATGTATAAACAAGTCAAATTTAAATGGGAATTTGCTTGTATCATCAATTATTGTCAAAACTATTATAAAAACTGGATTTATTTTGTTCCTAATAGTTTTGTTTTGCATTTTTCTTAAAATCTTTATAATTGTCTGTTAACATTGTGGATGTATAGCTTTATAATTGTCTATTAACATTGTGAATGTATAGCTTCTAACAGAATAACCTAAACACTGTTTTGACAGTCATCACCTGAAAAACAGATAGGCTATAATATTGACCCCTATTCATTAAAAAGGACTGGTAAAACTTACCTTCTGGGTATTCAACAACTGAGACTTGTAAAACAATCAGGAATTAAAAGGGCTAAGGGGGAGGAGGGTGGATAATATTTTGGTCCTTGCCCTCTAAAGTCAAATGGAACCCAGAGATAAATGATGGGACTCCTAAGGGCTCTGCAAATTCTGTAAAGTCACCCAATCTCCCAATTAGGGAGATTGTGAAGACCCCAGAGACTAACAGCCACCAGTACACATTCTGTAAAAAGGAGCCACTGGAGAGAAAAATGTCCCCAGTGCGTCAAGGGAAGCCAAATGGTCAGCAAGACCACAACTCATCCTGGCAGATGGCACAACTGGTAGGTGAAAAGGCCTCACAAATTCCCTAAGAGTAACCCTGAGGAACCTTGACTGACCTCAACAGCAAAATAACTTTATAAAAATTTGTTTGCCCCACACAGGGCTACCTACTTGGTCTTAAATATCCAACAGGAAAGTTTAACCAAAAATAAGTGTGCTATTCTGGGGTAAAAAGAGCTGTACTCATAAAGTAATTTTAAATACCACCCACATAATTTAACTAGATATGAACTACCCTTGCACATAGGGTCAGACAATGGACCAGCCTTGATTACAGACATGGCAGTTGCCCTGGGCATCACTCGGAAGCTGCATTCTGCATATAGGCTGCAGAGTTCAGGCAAAGTAGAGAGAATGAATGAAACTATCAGAACTGGGTTAAGGGAAATATGTCAGGAAACCAAGCTAACTTGGGTTCCAGCCCTACCCTTAGTCTTGTTTAAAATTAGATGCATCCCTACCAAGAGAACAGGATATTCTCCCTATGAGATGATGTTTGCTCAACCCCTTCCTATCTTCCAAGGACTGCCGGGAAGGCTGTGGGAGGTAGAAGAGCTAAAAATGCATAAACTTATGAAAAAATTAGGTAAAATCACAAACAACTTGCATAAATGGGTATTTTAAAAAATACCAATCAGTTTAACTATCCTAGTCCATTCCTATAAGCCTGGAAACTTAGTTTGGGTCAAAGACTGGAATCGGGTTTTCCTCAAGGCAAAATAGAAAGGGCCTTTCACTGTTATTCTTGCCACCCCAACAGCAATAAAAGTCAAGGATATTGCTACTTGGATCCATCACAACCACTTGAAGCCAGCATCCCCAGAGGTGACTCACTGGACTGCTCACAAGAAACCTGGAGAACCAAACAAGCTGATCCTGAAAAAGACAACTTGCCCTGCTCCAGTCACACCAGGAATCTAACAGGCCCAGGCATGAAGGAAGACTGAGGAGTGCCACATCTCATGCTACATAATTGAACTCTAAGTTTTATGCCATAAGTGCTTTAGGACTGACTTTATTAGTGGGATTTACGGTGGTCTTAATTTTAACACTTAGGTGTCTGCCCAATTTGACTGTGCATTGCTAGGATAAAAAAACAAAAAACAAACAAACAAAAAAAAATTGGCAATTCTTTTCCTGTGGGGAGAACTAACAGAGTGTTGCAGCCAGCCTCTACAATCTTCACCATTAATGTGACCAAAACTGGTGTAGCTGTTGATGTCCGATTTGATGCATGTCAGATTATACTTTGTGGCAGCCTGAAAACCCAACAGGCTCTCCAGGCTGACAAATACATCTGCCCTGAATCAGAGTCTGGTTATACTTGAATTAGGCCCTGTCCTTATAGGAGCAGTATCTGGTAGACCACCAATACCCAAGGTTGAAAAGTCAGTGTAAAACAGGTGACCCCATCATGGAGACCTCTAAAAAAATAAGATTCACATTATCCAGAAAAGACCTCCTCTGTGGTGTTAGCTATTGCTAATACCTATACAATAAATCAGGAACCAATAATAGCCACCAGGGTCTACTGGTTAGGAGCAGATACCTCTGGAAGAAATCCCATATCCCTTTTTCAGATTACAGCTCATTAAACCAAATAGCTGCAGGCTTTAAGTTTCTTTCCTGGTGGGTCACAATCAATAAAAATGCAGATTAGAAGCCGGGTGTGGTGGCGCACTAATCCCAGCATTTGGGAGGCTGAGACCGGAGGATCCGGGTTCGCAGCCAGCCTCAGCTACCTAGTGAGGCACTCCGCAACTTAGTAAAACTCGGTTTCAAAATAAAGAATAAAAAATAGGGTTTGGGGGTATAGCTCGGAGGTAGAATGCCCCTGAGTTCAATCCCCAGTACCGCCAAAAAAAAAAAAAAAAAAAAAATGCAGATTAGATAAACTATATCTACTATAATCAGCAAAGATTTGCCAATTACACCCATGAAGCAATTAAGGGAATTGCTGACCAATTAGGCCCCACCAGTCAGATGGCCTGGAAAAAACAGGATGGCTCTAGATACGTTACTGGCAGAAAAAGGAGGTGTTTGTGTGATGCTGAGGGAGGGGGGCGGTAAATGCTGCACTTTTATACCAAATAACATTGCCTCAGCTGGAACCATTACTCGGGCCTTAAAGGGACTGATCACCCTGGCTAATGAATTGGCAGAAAACTCTGAGTCGACAACCCTTTTAACAATATGCTCCAAAAATATTTCAGAAACTGGAAACATTTATTGGCCTCAGTCCTAACCTCAATGTCGGTGATAGGAGTTCTTTCTGGTTGGATGCTGTCTCATACGGTGAGCCAGAGGTTAATCCAAGAGTGATAGAAACTTCAATAGCTAAAAGGGACACACCCCCATATGCCACCCTTATGACTCTGACTGAAAGTCTCAAAAATTGTGAACTTCTCGTTAAACATTTTGAAAAGTCTCAAAAGGGGGTGGATGAGGCAGGAAGCCAGGCTGTAACCTTGAAACTACTCTTGGTTAGGGGCCCAGAAATAAGATGAAAGAATAAAGCTTCTTCACAGCCCCCCTCAGATGTTAACAAGCAGATTTTCCACAGGCAGCCTAGTGAGATAAGGTATGGAACTGATAAGAGAAAGAAAAAACAACAACAACAAAAAAAAAACTTTACACTAATTGCAGACTTTACACTACTTGCAGAACATTTAGAACTAAAAGCAGAACATCTGCTCTTGAATTTTATGCTAGGTGAAGTAAATCTCACGCTTACCCCTCCTCTGCCCTCCACAATTAGGTGACTGATGTATAAAAAACTTTTAAGTTCAGTGCTCAGGGCTCAGACCCAAAGCTTTGCTTACTGAACATTCACTAGTGAATAAAGTAACCTGCTTCCCACTCTGGTCACTGTCTCCTGTCTTCACTGACCTAGTTTCCTGCAATACTCTCACATAGAAACATGTCTTGTATTTTCCAAATGACATGGGCATATTTGAAAAAATATCATTTTTTAAAGTTACAACAATAGTATCACACTGTGAATGTAGGTTCTCAATAAACACTAAGGTTGGTTGATTCTAATAGTTCAAAGAAATGGTATTTTTAGTCATTCCTTCAACAAATATTTCCCGAGTTCTTACTATGTGTGTCAAGGGCTTATAGAATACCTAAAACTTCTTAATTCAAAGTCCCATAACATCTTACCTTCCAAAAATCAGTTGTGCTTCGAATAGACTTAAAGTTGGTTCTTTCATCACCAGGTACAGAAGTGTCCAAAAATAGAGATGACATAACCTTGTTTAAATAATACATATGTGGGTTTACCATGCCAAAAGTCACTAAGGAGAAGAATTTTTGTTTAAGAATTTATATTTTTAAAAAACTCAGTTTATCAGGATTAAAAATGTTACAATGTGTTTTCAGTTTTGTTTTGAAAACTCGACTTTATTTTGTCTAATTATAAAAGTAATAATTTCA
>PVLC010042896.1:0-12761 GCA_004027655.1 Graphiurus murinus | reverse complement strand
ATCCTCCGGTCTCAGCCTCCCAAATGCTGGGATTACAAGCGTGCGCCACCACGCCCGGCTTATTCTTTATTTTGAAACAGGGTCTCACTAAGTTGCGGAGTGCCTCACTAGGTAGCTGAGGCTGGCCTCGAACCCGGATCCTCTGGTCTCAGCCTCCTGAATGCTGGGATTACAAGCTTGCGCCACCACGCCCGGCTTATTCTTTATTTTGAAACAGAGTCTCACTAAATTGTGGAGTGCCGCACTAAGTAGCTGAGGCTGGCCGAGAACCCAGATCCTCTGGTCTCAGCCTCCCAAATGCTGGGATTACAAGCATGCACACCACGCCCGGCTCCCTTTGGGATCTTCTTGAGAAAGTTTTTACCCTTGCCTATGTGTTGAAGTGTTGGACTTATGCCCTCTTCAAGTAGCTTATACTTTTTTTTTAACTTGAAGAAAATAAAAGGAAGAATACTAAGAATAATAATAATTATTATTATTATTAATTTATTTATTTTTTTGCGGTACTGGGGATTGAACTCAGGGGCATTTTACCTCCAAGCTACACCTCCAGCTCTATTTTTTATTCTTTATTTTGAAACCGGGTCTCACTAAGTTGTGGAGTACCTCACTATGTAGCTGAGGCTGGCCTCGAACCGGGATCCTCCGGTCTCAGCCTCCCGAATGCTGGGATTACAAGCGTCCGCCACCACGCCCGGCTGATACTGCTTTTTTATTCTTTGTGGTACTGGGGATTAAGCCCAGTGGCAGCCGGGCATGGTGGCACATGTTTGTAATCCCAGTACTACACACACAGTACTTGGAAGGCTAAGACAGGAGGATGGCAGGTTCAAAGCCAGCCTGGGCAAATTAGCAAGGTTCTCAGCAATCTAATGAGACCCTGTTTCCAAATAAGAAATAAAATTGGGTTCGGGGTGTAACTTGGAGGTATAATGTCTCTAGGTTCAATCCCTACTACCACAAAACAAAAAAACCAGTGGCATTCTACCTCCAAGCTACACTTCAAATCCCCCTGCCCCTTTTTTAAAATTAGAAACAGGGTCTTGCTAGGTTGCTGGGAGTCTTAGTATGTTGCTGAGGCTGTCTTCCAACCTGAGATCCTCTTTCTCAGTCTCTTAAGTATTGGGATTACAGTTGTTTGACTCCTTTTTAAATTTTTATATAATTTAAAGTTTACAAAAAGGTGCAAGAATAGTGCAATGAATTCGCAACTCTTTCACCCAAGTACCCCAAATGTTAACATTTTACTAGTTGTCTTTATTCATTTTTCCTCTGTCTCTATTTCTTTGAATTTTTTTTTTAATGTTTCTCTAGTGTGTCCCAGCTGTAATATCTCTTAACTCATAAATACTGAAGTGTATTTCCTTAAAAACTAGGAAGTAGCCGAGGCAAGGTGGTGCATACTTGTAACCCTAGCTGCTGGGGAGGCTGAGGCAGGAGGATGACAAGTTCAAGGTGAGCATGAATAACTTAGTGAGACTGTGCGGCAAAAACCAAACAAAACAAAAAAGGGAGCCAGGCATGGTGGTGCACATCTGTAATTCCCGTACATGGAAGGCTGAGACAGGGGGATTGCAGGTTCGAGTTAGTCTCAGCAATTTAGCCAGGCCCTCAATAACTTAGTGAGACCCTGTAAAGGAAGGGAGGGAGGAGGGGAGAGAAAGAAAGAAAGAGAACGAGAAAGGAGAAGGAGAAAAAAAGGGAGGTCTGGGGATGTAACTAGGTCAGAGGTAGAGTGCCACAGAGTTCAGTCCTCAGTACCACACACAATAAAAAGGGCTAGGGGTGCGCTAGAGATGTAGATCAGTGGTAAAGTGTCCTTGGCGTCAATCCTCAGTACCAGAATTAAAGGAAAACAACAGGAAATCTAGGAAATGAAATAGTGCAACAATTAAATAAAAACCAACAAATTAGCATTGATACAATATTATCTAATTTCCACATCTTAGATTTTGCCAGTTGTCCATTCCTCCTGCCCTCCCTCCCTTCCTTCCTATACTGAGGATTGATTCCAGGGGCATTCTGTAACTGAGCTACATCCCTAGTTCTTGTTCTTTTTATTTATTTGTTTGTTTATTTTTGTGGTACTGGGGATTGAATCCAAGGGCATTCTACCTTTGAGCTATACCCCTAGTCCGATTGTATTATTTATTTGGAAACAAGGTCTTACTAGGTTGATGAAAGTCTCAGTACTTGCTGAGACTGACCTCAAACCTGCAATCCTCCTGTTTCAGCCTCCCAAGTACTGGGATTATAGGTGCAACACCATGCCCTTTTTTTTCTTTTTTCTTTTTTTTTTTTTTGCGGTACTGGGGATTGAACTCGGGCATTCTACCTCCGAGCTACACCCTCAGCCCTATTTTTTATTCTTTTTATTTTGAAACCGAGTCTCACTAAGTTGCAGAGTGCCTCACTAGGTAGCTGAGGCTGGCCGCGAACCCGGATCCTCTGGTCTCAGCCTCCCGAATGCTGGGATTACAAGCGTGCGCCACCACGCCCGGCTCCCTTTTTTTTTTTTTCTTTTGAAACGCTGTCTTCCTAATTTTGTTTGTACTGAGATTATACAGGTGCGTGTCTCCAGGACTTGTCCACTTTTTTTTGGTACTGGGGATTGAACCCAGGGGCATTTACCTTTTTTTTTTGGTACTGGGGATTGAACTCAGGGGCATTCTACCTCCAAGCTTATACCCCCAGCCCTATTTTTTATTCTTTATTTTGAAACAGGGTCTCATTAAGTTGCGGAGGGCCTCACTAGGTAGCTGAGGCTGGCCGAGAACCCGGATCCTTTGGTTTCAGCCTCCCAAATGCTGGGATTACAAGTGTGCGCCACCACGCCCAGCGGCATTTTATTTCTGAGCTATATCTACACCCCTATTTTGTAATTTTATTTTGAAATAGGGTCTTGCTAAGTTGCTGAGGGCCTTGCTAACTTATTGAGGCGACCTGAACCCATGATTCTCTTGTCTCAACCTCCCAAGTACTTGGTTTACAGGTGTGCACCACTACCACTGGCAAGATGTCTTATTTATTTTGGATACTCGAGATTGAACCCGGGGACATTCTACCTCTGAGCTACACCCCCAGTCCTATTTTATTTTTTGTTTTGAAACAGGCTCTCACTAGGTTGCTGAGTTTTACTACTTTCTGAGGCTGTCTTAGAAGCTATGATCCTCCTGTCTAAGCCTCCCAAGTACTAGGATTACAGGTGTGCACCACCTTGCCCAGCTACATTGTCCTTTTTATAAATAGCAACTTTATAAAGCTGTAATTGATCTGTAAAATGCAATAGGTATTTTTGTTTGTTGTTTTTGTGGTACTGGAGATGGAACCCAGGGACATTCTACCTCTGAGCCACACCGCCAGCCCCATTTTATTTTTTTATCTTTGAAATAGGGTCTCACTGAGTTACGGATGGCCTCACTAAGTTGCTGAGGCTGGCTTTGAACCTGTGATCTTCCTGTCACAGCCTCCCAAGTACTGGGATTACAAGTGTGTGCCACCACTCCCAGTTGCCATAATTTTTAGTAAGTGTGCAGAATTTTGTAACCATTCCCCCAAAAGCAAACCCATCCTTTTTTTTTTTTTCCGGTACTGGGGATTGAACCTAGGGGCATTCTACTTCTGGGCCACACCCCCAGCCCTATTTTGTATTCTTTATTTTGAAATAGGGTCTCACTAAGTTTCGGAGGGCCTCACTAAGTAGTTGAGGCAAGCCCTGATCCTGCAATACTCCTATTTTCAGCCTTCCAAGTACTAGATTTACAAGTGTGCGCCACCACGCCCAGCTGCAACCACTAATATTTTTGTTGTTGTTGTTGCTGTACTAGGGATTGAACCTAGGGGGCATTCTACCTCCAAGCTATACCCCCAGCCCTATTTTTTATTCTTCATTTTGATACTGGGTCTCACTAAGTTGCAGAGGACCTTATTAAGTAACTGAGGCTGGCCATGAACCGGGATCCTCCTGTCTCAGTCTCCCAAGTACAGGGATTACAAGTGTGTGCCACCACGCCTGATTAGCTCTTTTTATTTTTTGTCAACCCAGGTTTTGATATATTGTTGAGTATCTCATGAAGTTACTTAGTCTGATCTCTACTTGAGATCTTCCTGTGTTGGCCTCCCAAGTATGGGGATTACAGGCTTGTGCCATGACACCTGGCATGGTGTTGCCTTTTAGTCATTGAAAATGGTATAGTAAAAAGTGGAAAACACTCAGGGGAAAGAAATCAGTTTGTTTTTTGGAGATTCAAAACACTTCAGTATTTCTTTCATTCTTTTTGGAGTGCTGGGGATTGAATTTAGGGGTCTCTACCAATGAGTTTATACACTCAGGTTTTTTTGTTTGTTTGTTTGTTTGTTTTTGCGGTACTGGGGATTGAACTCAGGGGCATTCTACCTCCGAGCTATAACCCCAGCCCTATTTTTTTATTCTTTATTTTGAAACAGGGTCTCACTAAGTTGCAGAGTGCCTCACTAAGCAGCTGAGGCTGGCCGAGAACCGGATCATCCGGTCTCAGCCTCCCAAATGCTGGGATTACAAGTGTGCGCCACCATGCCCTGCTACACTCAGGTTTTTGAGTATCTTCATGCCACTAAAACTTTGTTGCAAAAAAAAAAATTTCCAATAAGCAATTTTTTTTTTTTTTTTTTTTTTGCAGTACTGGGAATTGAACGCAAGGGCCATCTACCTCCGAGTTACACCCAAGGCTGGCTGCGAACCTGGATCCTCCTGTCTCAGCCTCCCAAGTACTGAGATTACAAGTGTGGGCCACCACACCCAGCTAGCATTACCTTTTATGCTTTGGGCATGGAACACTTTTTTCCAGGAATAATTTGTGCAAACTCCAGTTTTGTAGAAATTTAGTTTATGAAATAATGTGTTAAAGGGCATGCTTTGCTTAGACTGAGGGCAGGCAGTTAAGTCAGTCTCCAGTGTAATCAGTCTCCAGACTGATTTAGGGGGACAAGAAGCAGTGCATTGTACACTAGTGATCACTTGTATTCATTGTAGAGCCAATAGCCTTTCAACTGGTCCTGGTGGCAAATGCCTATAATCCCAGTTGAAGCAGGAGGGTGAGATCCTATATCAAAATAAAAAATAAAGCCGGGTGTGGTGTTTCATGCTTGTAATCCCAGTACTTGGGAGGCTGAGACAGGAGGATCACAGGTTTGATGAAAACCTTAGCAAGTAATGAGACTCTCATCAACCTATTGAGACCCTGTTTCCAAATAAATAAAATTGGGCTGGGGATGCAGCTCAAAGGTAGAATGTCTCTGGGTTCAATTCCCAGTACCAGAAAAAAAGAAGAAAGAAATCTTTTCAGAATTAAAACAGATGGTACCTAAAGGAAAATAAGCTACACTTTAAAGCTTGCTAAGGGGAATCTGTTGGCTTGTTTTTATCATTTCAATAATTTGTCACGTAGTGTCCTGATAGAGCTAGTCTGTTATTATATTTTGTGGTCCTGGGAGTGGAACCTAGGGGCCTTCTACCTCCAGTGTACACCCCAGCCTCACTTTTTTTTTTTTTTTTTTTGTCGTATTGGGGATTGAACCCAGGGGCATTCTACCTCTGAGCTACACCCCCAGCCCTATGTTTTATTCTTTATCTTGAAACAAGGTCTCGCTAAGTTGCAGAGTGCCTCATTAGGTAGCTGAGGCTGGCCACGAACCTGGATCCTCCAGTCTCAGCCTCCCAAATGCTGGGATTACAAGTGTGCTTGCTTCCTTCACTCCTAATTCCCTCCCATAAGTGGTACTCAGTATTTATTGTTGCCCACATGCTATTATTGATGGTGCTGATCCTCATATACACCATGCCTACCTTGGCTTTTTTATATTGATTCCTTTGCTTGGAAGGTTCTTCCCTCCCGTGAATAGGGCTTTTTGCCTCAGCCATTTTCAAATCTTTGTTTAAAACTTCACCTTTGTGAGGCCTATTACCGGATTTGAAATAAACTACTCTATAGCTCTCTTTCCTGTTTTATTCTACAAAATAGCTTTCAGAATTTCAATATTTGAGCTGGGTGTGGTGGCGCACGCTTGTAATCCCAGCATTCGGGGGGAGGCTGAGACTGGAGGATCCGGGTTCGCGGCCAGCCTCAGCTACCTAGTGAGACACTCCGTAACTTAGTGAGACTCTGTTTCAAAATAAAGAATAAAAAATAGGGCTGGGGGTATAGCTCGGAGGTAGAATGCCCCTGAGTTCAATCCCCAGTACCGAAAAAAAAAAAAATTCAATATTTGAGCCGGACATGGTGGCCCATGCTTGTAATCCCAGTACTTAGGAGGGTGAGATTGGAGGATCCAGGTTTGCCTGACCTGCCGTCTCAGCTACTTAGTGAGGTTCTCTGCAACTTAGTGAGATCTTGTTTCAAAAATAAAGAATAAAAAAAATAGGACTAGGGGGTCTAGCTTGGAGGTAGAATGCCCCTGGGTTCATCCCCAGTATCCAAAAAAACAAACAAAAAAAAATTCAGTATTTGTATAAAATGAGAGTATTATAATTTATATTTTATCTATTAACAATGATAATATGATTGTAAAAGTTTCTCATTTTCACATGGCAAAACTGTTAAATGTGTAGTTGATACTCATTTAAAGATGTTTTAATATCAAAAATTAAGTCAGATGTGGTGGCACAGGCCTATAATTCATTCCAGTACTTGGAAGACTGATAAAGGAAGATCACAGATTTGAGGCCAGCCTCAGTAATTTAGTGAAACCCTGAAAGGGCCGGGGTTGGGGAGTAGCTCAGAGGAAAAATGCATCTGGGTTCAACATGCACACACACACACACACACATACACACACACACACACACACACCCGAAATACTTGTTTTCTAAATTTCCCTAGGGGCCATTGTCAGCCTCCTTGTCTTTTTTTGTTATTGTTGTACTTTCGATTGAACCCAGCAATATCTATCTCTAAGCTACAAACCCAAACTCTCCCTTTTTTGGGGGGGGGTAATGTTTGTTTGTTTATTTATTGTGCTGGGGATAGAACCCCAGGGGCATTCTACCTCCAAGCTACATCCTAGCCCTATTTTTATTCTTTATTTTGAAACAGGTTCTCACTAAGTTGAGGAGGGCCTCAGTAGCTGAGACTGGCTGCTAACCAGTGATCCTCCTGTCTCAGCCTCCCAAGTACTGGGATTACAAGTGTGTCCCACCATGCCCAGCTCCTTTTTTATTTTTATTTTTTTAAAAATTTTTTAATTTTTTTTTTTCGGTACCGGGGGTTGAACTCAGGGGCATTCTACCTCCGAGCTATACCCCCAGCCCTATTTTTTATTCTTATTTTGAAACTGAGTCTCACTAAGTTGTGGAGTGCCTCACTAGGTAGCTGAGGCTGGCCTCGAACCTGGATCCTCTAGTCTCAGCCTCTCCAATGCGTGCGCCACCAGGCCCCGCTCCTTTTTTTTTGTTTGTTTTGAAACAGTGTTGCCTGGTTGCTGAGACTCTCACTAATTTGCTGAGGCTGTCCTTGAACCTGCCATCTTCCTGTTTTGCTTCCCAAGTACTGAGATTTCAGGTGTGGCAGTCATGCCCGGCTACCTCCAACCCATTTTTTTTTTTTTTTTTTTTATTGTACTTGGAATTAAACCCTGGGGGTCTACTTCTGATCCACACTCCTAGCCTTATTTTTAATTTTGAAACAAGGTTTCACTGAGTTGCAGAAGGCCTCTTTAAATTGCTGTAGCTGGTCAAGATGTAGTCCTGTTTTAGGCTCCCAGGTAGTGACATTAGAAGTGTGTGCCACCTAAACCGGGCGTGGTGGCACACGTTTGTAATCCCAGTATTCGGAAGGCTGAGACCTGAGGATCTTAGTTCGTAGCCAGCCTGGCTCAGCTACCTAGTGAGGCACTCCACAACTTGGTGAGACCCGGTTTCAAAATAAAAGAATAAAAAATAGGGCTGGGGGTATAGCTCAGACGTAGACCGCCCCTGAGTTCAATCCCCAGTAGCGCAAAAAAAAAAAAAGAAAGAAAGAAAAAAAAAAGTGTGTGCCACCACACTTGGCTATTTTTTATTTTTATATTTTGTGGTACTGGGGATTGAACTCAGGAGCAATCTACCTCCGAGCTACACACCAGCCTTATTTTATTTTTGAAACAGAATCTCTCTAGGTTGATGAAACTCACTAATTGCTCTCCTGGAACCTGAGATCCTCCTGTCTGAGCCTCCCAAGTACTGGGATTACAAGTGTGTGCCACCACGCCTGGCCATAAATAAGTTTTGAGTAGCCTCAAATAAGAATAGAAAAATTCAAAACAAATGGAGTGGATATATTGATAAAGCTAAAATAAACCGAATTAACTTTTTTGGTACTAGGGTTTTTATTTTTGTTTGTTTGGTGTTATTTTTGGTACTGGGAATTGAACCCAGAGGCATTCTACCTCCAGGTATCACCCCCAGCCTGATTTTATTTATTTGGAAACAGATCTCACTAGGATGCTGAGAGTCACTAAGTTGCCAAGGCTGGCTCTGAACCTTGGATCCTAAGTGCAGGGATTACAAGTGTGAGCCACCACACCCAGCTCAGGTACTGGGGATTGTACCCAGAGGCATTCTAACTTTGAGCTATACACCCAGTCCAATTTTATTTCTTATTTGGGAACAGGAGCTTGCTAGGTCGAGAGTCTCATTACTTGCTAAGGCTACCTTCAACCTGTGATCCTCCTGTCTTAGTCTGTGGTTACAGGTGTGTGCCACCATGCCCAGCTTTTATTTTTTAATTTTGAAACAGGATCCCACTAAGCTACAGATGGTCTTGCTAAATTGCTGAGGCTGTCCTTGAACCTGTGGTCCTCCTGTCTCAGCCTCCCACATATTGAGATTACAGGCATGTGTCACCATGCTGTGCTTGACTTTGGTTAATTCTTTTTTTTTTTTTTTTTTTTTTTTTTTTTTTTTTTTTTTTTTTTTTTTTGCAGTACTGGGGATTGAACTCAGGGGCATTCTACCTCCGAGCTACACCCCCAGCCCTATTTTTTATTCTTTATTTTTGAAACCGGGTCTCACTAAATTGTGGAGTGCCTCACTAGGTAGCTGAGGCTGGCCGCGCACCCAGATCCTCCGGTCTCAGCCTCCGGAATGCTGGGATTACAAGCGTGCGCCACCACGCCCGGCTCGACTTTGGTTAATTCTTAACATTAAAATCTATAAAATATAGCTTAAACACTAAGAATATACTGGTTTTTAAAATATTACATCTAATACTGGGGGGAGGAATTGGTTTTAAAAATGAATTGATGGTCCAATTTTGTAACCATTGAGAGGCTAGTGTGGGCCATTGCTTACATAGTATCTGACACATGGTAGCTGCATAATAGATAAGTCTATTGAGGTCCTCAAGCTTTGTTTACTGATTGATTCATTAATCAATTTATTTATTCAACAGGTACTATACAACTGCCCTCCTAAGAAAGTGCTGAGATAGAGTATTATAATGATAATACAAGAGCTTCTGTAAGTAGGACAGTAGCCTTCTCTCTTTTGAAAGAAGACACACCCCTCCCTGTACCCTTACATTTAGAATATTTGTTTTTGTTTTGGGGCAGAAAATATTATAAAAGATTAAGAAACTCAACACACTTATAGCTTTTTTACAATCTTGTGTTTTCTTTTGTAGTATATACTAATACCTACCTAAATTTTAAAGCATCTCAGTAACTTATTTCTTAAGTGTATAAACCATCCTAGGAATTTAAGTATTTTAAGTATATTGTGTTTTCTAAAGTTGAAGTTTAGATTTTATGGACTATCATATTATCCTAACTTACTAAGTCAAAGGAGCAGTCTGAGGAAGAACAGTTGTGGGCTTGAAAGACATGCTTTTCCATTTTAAAGAAATGTCTAGTAACAGTTAAATACTGAACCTCACTAGTGAAATAAGAGTGATTTTAGAGCCAGGTGTGGTGGCATACCCTTGCAATCCTGGTACTTCGAAGGCTGATAAGGAGGATCCCAGGTTCAAAGCCACCCCTGGCAACTTAGTAAGGCTCTCAGCAACCCAGTGGGACCCTGTTTCCAAATAAGAAGTAAAATTGCTGGGTGTGGTGGTGGACCCTTGTAATCCCAGTACTTGGGAGGCTGAGACAGGAGGATTGCAGGTTCTTGGCCAGTCTCAGCAACTTAGCGAGGCTGTGTGCTATTTAATGAGACCCTGTTTCAAAATAAGGAATTAAAAATAGGGCTGGCGGTATAGCTCAGAGGTGGAATGCCCCTGGGTTCCACCCCCAGTACCATAAAAAACAAGAAATAAAAATCAGGCTGGGGGTGTAGCTTGGAGATAGAATGCCTCTGGGTTCAATCCCCAGTACTCCCCGAAAATAAATAAAATACTGATTTATTCCAACAATGTTGAGGGCATATAAATTTGTATACTAGATTCAGAGGATGATTTGGAGGTAAAATGTGGACATATACAGTAGTAATCTGTTTTATGGAATAATTTGCACAGATACATAGGATTATATGTGTAATATGTTTAAGAATATTGAGTATTATTTTTAAGAGCTGAAAATAGAGCCAAGCACTAACTTTGGTTGAATAATTATTATTTGTTTATATTCTAATAATTTACTGCATTACAAAAATTGGAGTAGAACTTTATGAACTGATGTGAAGAGATGTCAATGAAAATGAGGGGAAAATGCAGGTAACAATAGTATGATTACATTGTAGAAGAGCACAAATTATTATATATTAGCTTGTATATAGAAAGTTATTTATAGCCGGGCGTGGTGGCGCACGCTTGTAATCCCAGCATTCAGGAGGCTGAGACCGGAGGATCCGAGTTCTCGGCCAGCCTCAGCTACCTAGTGAGGCACTCCGCAACTTAGTGAGACCCTGTTTCAAAATAAAGAATAAAAAATAGGGCTGGGGGTGTAGCTCGGAGGTAGAATGTCCCTGAGTTCCATCTCCAGTACCGCAAAAAAAAAAGAAAGAAAGTTATTTATAGAACACCATGATATATGCCTGTAGGGGTAGGGGGAAAGAGTGGAAGACGTATACTTTTATCTTCACTCTCCTGAAGGGTGAGGAAAACAATTATAAAATGTGAAGAAGAAAATGGTGAGACATTTTTAAAAAGCTTTTTAACAACTCTAGACATGTGGAGGAATTTTATCTAGTGTCCAATAAGAATATCTCTTGTTTATCAAATTACTAATTTTAGTGGAATCACTGATGATGCGGCATTGACTTATTTGAGTACACCAGCCCCCAATCCAACCTAGAGTCTTGAGCATGTTAGACAAGCTCTCTACCACTCAGCTATGCCTTCCTATGTCTTAAATTAGTGCACTGAACCCTCCTAGGACATCCAAATACTGTTTTACCAATAGATTAGATGTTTAAGTATGTTGATGAAAATAAACTTTGAAGGAGGAAGTTTAAAATACATTTAAGTTATTCAAGTGAAGGACAGCTGGGAGCAGTGGTGTACACCTGTAATCCCAGCTACTCAGGAGAAGCACAAGTTTAAGGCAGCCTCAGAAATTTAGCAGGACTTTGTCTTTTTTTTTTTTTTTGCGGTACTAGGGATTGAACTCAGGGGTATTCTACCTCCGAGCTCTGGGTTCAAGCCCCAGTACTGCCCAAAACAAGAAGAAATAAAAAGGACAAAAACTTCTGTGTGTGTGTGTGTGTATGTGTGGTACTGGGTATTAAACCCCCCAGGCATGTTGTATCTCTCAGTTATATACCTTCAGCCTTATTTTATTTTATTTTTTTTTTTTGCGGTACTGGGATTGAACTCAGGGGCATTCTACCTCCGAGCTATACCCCCAGCCCTATTTTTTATTCTTTATTTTTGAAACCAAGTCTCACTAAGTTGCGGAGTGCCTCACTAGGTAGCTGAGGCTGGCCGCGAACCCGGATCCTCCAGTCTCAGCCTCCCGAATGTTGGGATACAAGCGTGCGCCACCACGCCCGGCTTATTTTTTATTTTGAAACAGAGTCCCACAAAGTTGCTGAGGTTGGCCTGGAACTTGTGATCATCCTGTCTCAGCTTCCCCAGTACTGAGATTACAAGGCATCCACCATCATACCTGGCTTGCTTTTTTAAAATTTATTTATTTTGTGGTACTGGGGATTGAACTCAGGGGCATTCTACCTCCCAGCTACACCCCCAGCTCTATTTTTTATTATTTATTTTGAAACAGGGTCTCATTAAGTTGCGGAGGGCCTCACTAAGTAGCTGAGGCTGGCCACAAACCTGGATCCTCCGGTTTCAGCCTCCCAAGGTCTGGGATTACAAGCGTGTGCCACCACACCCAGCTGCTTATTATTTATTATGGTACTGGGGATTGAACCCGGGCTGTTCTAATTCTGAGCTACACCCCTAGCCCTATTTTATCATCTATCCTGTCTGTCTGTCTGTCTATCTGTCTATCTATCTTTACAGTGCTGGGGATTGAACCCAGGGGCATTCTGCCTTTGAGCTATACCCTAGACCTATAGTATTTTTTATTTGGAAACAGGGTCTCAACTAAGCTGTGAGAGCCTAAGTAGCTCATGCTGGCCATGAACTTGTGATTCTCCTGTCTCAGCCTCCTAATTACTGGGATTACAAGTGTAAGCCACCATACCCGGCTTCTTTATTTTGAAACGGGGTCTTACCAAGTTGCAGAGGGCCTCACTAAATAGCTGAGGCTGGTCATAAACCTGCCATTGTCTCGTGTCAGGCTCCCAAGTATTGGGATTACAAGTGAGTGCCACCACTCCTGGCTTTGTCTTTTTTTTTTTTTTTTTT
>PVLC010042895.1:0-12768 GCA_004027655.1 Graphiurus murinus | reverse complement strand
AAAAACTAGAACTCCCCCAAATAAGCATTAACAGAACAGGTAAATATTAACAGAACATGGTATATTCATACAATGGAATATAATTCAGCAATAAGAATACAAATTATTGGTACATACAGAAACCTGGGTGAATCTTGAAATAAATAAGGGATTCATGTGGAAAATAACACCAGAAACACACTGAGAAGAACCTAGAAGTCTGAGCTTAAAAGCAATTTATTAACCAACAGATGCCCTCTCAGAGTCTCTGAACTGAACTTGAGAGGGAGGGAGGGCGAGGGAGCGGGGTGGGAATTGGGGAAAGGGTCAGATGAGAAATGTGTGCCCATTTGTCTATATCAATTTGTACCTAACAAAAATGTATATATACAAAGCACGAATTATTACAATAAAAAAATGCTTCTATAAAAAAATAAAATAAAATGTGCTGTTTTGAATGGAAAAAAAAAGAATTTTCATGTACTAAAGAATTTTTATATATGTGTTGTAACCTTGACTGGTTGAGGATGACCTTTGAAGGAACAGGTCTGTGGAGATTCCTGTTCTATATGCCTCAGTTGTTTTTAAGACTGAATTTGCATTCATTTTTCTAAAACTTCTTAACTGTATAGATGTCATCCCATGCCCCTATTATTTAACTCACAAATCTTTCTACTTCATCTATGATCTTTAATTGCTGTCCAGCCTAAGCTAACCACCAGTCAAGAATAGGTTTTCTGCCAGGTGTAGTGGGTGGCGCATGACTTTAATTCCAGTACTTGGGAGGCAGAAACAAGAGGATCACAAGTTTGAGGGCAGCCTTTGCAATTTAGTAAAGTCCCTCAGCAATTTAGCAAGACTGTTTTAAAAAACAAAAAAAAAAATAAGATAGGGCTGGGGCTGTAGCTCAGAATGGAGAATGCCTCTGTTCAACCTCCAGAATAATAATAATAATAATAATAATAATAATAATAATAATAATAATAATTTAATAAATAAATAAAGGTATAGGTTTTCAGGCCTAAATGAGTACCCAGACTGATTTGCATATTTTTATGCACCAAAATATAGGCCTAACCATGAAGCTATTACTCTGCTATTTAAAAAAAGGAGATTGAGAAGATATCATATTGATTAAACAAGACTTTTTAGAATAAAAAGCAATAATTACAAGATTCAGTTTATTTTTTATGTACTTAAGACATTTCTGAGTATTTTAAGATGGTTCTAAATATGGTATAGTACTTTTGGCACTCTGTGATGAAAAACCTATTCTGCCCTAAGATGAAAATATGATCTCAAATTATCTGATTTTATAATCTGTATTTATTAAATTAATAAAGTTATTTGCTAAATCTACATTCTTACTTAGATTTGATAATGATGGCAGCAATTTTATAGGCTTCAGAAATAACAACACTATAAATGTGCAGAATCAAAGATGTAATACCAAACAGTACAATTAACTAATGGGAGACATTGCAAATGGCAGTGCAACAGGCACATTCTTGAATTACTGAAAAAAAAAATAAGATGGATAAAACATATTAAGTCCTACAAATGAGAAATAAAAAGTTGTAAGAAAAAACTTAAATTCTAGTGCAGGAAAATCAGCTTAGTGAAAATTGAAAATGCATGTAATAAAACTAATTCAGGCAGGATATTAATCTTGTGTAAAAAAGATAAAAGCATGTTAAAGCCTGATTGTAAAATATTAATGTGTTAAACCATCATAAAACTTCACATATGCCCTTTAGCGATAGTATTGTTAATGATGATAAAAACTTATTTGCAAATTCTTCTTTTATGAAGTCTGGAAAGAGAAATCTGAAAATGAAGACTAATGTAGACATCTACTGCATGTGGAAGATGGGAAATGATGACGTTAATAAGGTTTAGGGTGACTGGTCTCTTGACATGGAATTGTGTGACCATATCAAGAGCCCTGTGCAGTTGGTAAGGTGACAGGGTGATGCAGGTTTGCAATCTAATAATATTGGGGTATTCTTAACTCCTCCAAATTTGCTTCTGATATGTAGGTCCTCTTTTTATTATATTTATGTTGGCCACAAAAGAAAATTATAAGAAACCTATATCCCTAGACTTTATCCTTCCTGTGATACCTCATTTAACAAAGCAGAGGGAATACATTTCAAGTCTCATTCAGTTTTTGCATTATTATGTTCCTGGTTCTGAATTTTAGGAGGTAGAACCACTGAAATTAAGTGATAGCTCAGGAAACTTTTTTTTTTTTGTATAATATGGAGAGGCAGGATGATACAGTGAGAAGACCTGAACTAAGGATGCGGATCTGCTTGACTTCTACGTAAATCCTCACCATGTCACTTACTCCCTGATATTGCACTCCCACCACCAGCAAAGGCAGAGAGAGGTAGATGCAGACAGGCCCTGTGGATAGCACAGAGACACAAGTTTGCAGTAGGAGAGGCATCATCAGAACCCCTGCCTGCACTGACAAAGTAAAAAAGAATACCAGAGACACATTCGAAAATTTAATAGAGTGAACAGACATTTAAATATCCACACCCATCCAAAAGGGCTGCAGAGGCCAATTCAGCCCTGTACTTACAAACTAGTAGGGTTTTTGTTCACCATGCCAAATAATAATCAAGTTGACTAATGTAGAGGCTAAGGAGAGAATTCTAAAGGCAACAAAAGTAAAAGACCAAGTGACATTTAGAGGCAAACCAGTTAGAATCACTCCAGACCTCCCAAAACAAGTCATGAAAGCCAGGAGGAGCTGGAGTAACATATTCCAAACTCTGAAAGAAAATCACTTGCAGTCAAGATTCTCATACCCAGCAAAACTCCCTCTCAAAATTGACGGGGATGTAAAAGTCTTCCATGACAAACAGAAACTGAAGGAATTTATGTTTTCCAAACCAGCATTAGAGAAAATGCTCAAAGAGATTAACTACAAAGAAGAACTAGCAAGTAAATGTTAGAACCAGAGAAACAATAATTCCCAGGAAGCAAACAACTAAGCAAAGAAGAATAAACACCACTGAAAACAGAAGTCAAAACTTAAAATATTAGGAATTAAAAATCATCTCTCAATAATCACATTGAATATAAATGGTCTTTACTCGCCAATAAAAAGGCACATCCATCTATATACTGCCTGCAAGAAACACACATTACATGCAAAGATTCCCACAAACTAAAGGTGAAGGGCTGGAGTAAGGTGATCTATGCCAATGGAACTCGAAGCTTAAGCTTATCAGAAGAGACAAAGCAAGTCATTTTTTTTTAACTAGTAAAAGGAACAATCCAGCAAGAGGAAATAACAATTATCAACATCTATGCCCCAAACATAAGTGCAGCCACTTTCATAAAACAAACTCTGTATGATATAAAGACACACATACATCCCAATACACTAATCCTGGGAGACTTCAATACTCCTCTTACATCACTAGACAGATCTTCTAACCAAGAGGTCAATAGAGATGCCTCAAATGTAAAGAATACCATAAACCAAATGGACCTATTAGACACATATTTATTCTTTCACCCAACTACAGCTGAATTCACATTTTTCTCAGCTGTACATGGAACCTTCTCCAAAATAGACCACATTCTGGGCCATAAAGTGAGCACTGGCAAATTCAAAAAATGTAACATAATTCCCTGCATCTTTTCAGACCACAATGGAGTGAAACTAGAAACCAACTCTAAGAGGACCCAAAGTAACCATGTAAACACATGGAGACAGAACACCACACTGCTGAACTAGGATTGGGTCATAGAAAAAGTAAGGGGAGAAATTAAAAAATTCCTAGAAACCAATGAAAACAGAGACACAACATAAGAAAACCTCTGGGACACTGAAGGCAGTACTAAGAGGAAAATTTATAGCACTGAGTGCCCACATAAAAAGAACAGAAAATCAGCCGGGCATGGTGGCGCACACTTGTAATCCCAGAATTCGGGAGGCTGAGACCGGAGGATCCGGGTTCGCGGCCAGCCTCAACTACCTAGTGAGGCACTCCGCAACTTAGTGAGACATGGTTTCAAAATAAAGAATAAAAAATAGGGCTGGGGGTATAGCTCGGAGGTAGAATGCCCCTGAGTTCAATCCCCAGTACCGCAAAAAAAAAAAAAAAAAAAAGAACAGAAAATCAATAAGTGAATAACCTAATGATATAGCTCAAAGAATTCAAAAAACAAGAACAGTCTAACCTCAAGGCTAGTAGAAGACAGGAAATTAAGAAAATCAGAGCAGAAGTTAATGAAGTAGAGAATGAAAAACAATACAGAAAATCAACAAAACCAAAAGCCGGTTTCTTGAAAAAATAAACAAGATAGATAAACCATTGGCCAACCTAACCAAAAGAAAGAGAGAATCAACCCAAATTACCAAAATAAGAGATGAAAAAGGTGATATTACCACTAACAGTATGGAAATACAGAGTATAGTCAGAAACTATTTTGAAAAACTATACTCCAACAAATTGGAAAATCTAGGAGAAATTGACACATTTCTAGACACATATAACCTTCCTAAATTGAGTCAAGAAGATATATAAAACTTAAACCGACCAATAACAATTAAAGAGATAGAAACAGCAATAAAGAGTTTACCATCAAACAAAAGCCCAGGGCCAGATGGTTTTCCAATTCAATTTTATAAAACATTTATAGAAGAGCTAATCCCAATACTTCTCAAACTATTCCATGAAATAGAAAGAAACGGGACACTCCCAAACACATTCTATGAAGCCAACATCACTTTAATACCAAAGCCAAATAAAGACAATTAAAGGAAAGAAAAATATAGGCCTATATCACTGATGAAATTAGATGCAAAGCTGCTATCAAGATATTAGCAATGCTCATTCAAAACCACATCAAGAAAATTATACGCCATGACCAAGTCGGGTTCATCCCAGGGATGCAAGGCTGGTTTAACATACAAAAAACAATCCATGTAATTCACCACATAAACAAACTTAAAGACAAAAACCACATGATCATCTCAATTGATGCTGAAAAAGCATTTGACAAGATCCAACACCCATTCATGCTAAAAGCACTTCAGAGAATTGGAATAGAAGGAACGTACCTCAACATCATAAAGGCAATATACAGTACGCGCACAGCCGATATCATATTAAATGGAGAGAAAGTGCAAGAGTTCCCACTAAAAACAGGAACAAGGCAAGGATGTCCATTATCACCTCTTCTGTTCAATATACTACTAGAGACTCTAGCCAGAGCAATAAGGCAAGAGAAGGAAATCAAAGGTGTAAAAATAGGGAAGGAAGAACTAAAACTATCCCTTTTTGCAGATGAAATGATATTATACCTAGAAGACCAAACAAACTCAACCAAAAACTTATTGAACTGATCAACAAATTCAGCAAAGTGTCTGGATACAAAATCAATCCTAAAAAATCAGAAGCTTTTCTGTATACCAACCATAAATCCACTGAAAAACAAATCCAGAAAACAATCCCACTCACAATAGCACCCTGAAAAATAAAATACTTAGGGGTAAACCTAATCAAAGATGTAAAAGACCTTTATAAGGAAAACTATAAAAGGTTGAAGAAAGAAATTGATGAAGACCTTAGAAGGACATAGCATGCTCTTGGATAGGTAGAATAAATATCATCAAAATGGCCATCCTCCCAAAACTGATTTACAGATTCAATGCAATACCCATGAAATTATCAAGGGTACTCCTCACAGACATAGAAAAATCAGTCCTTCAATTCATCTGGAAAAACAAAAAGCCCAGGATAGCCAAAGTAGTTCTTAGCAACGAGAACCATGCAGGAGGAATCACAATACCTGACTTTAAACTCTACTACAAAGCCACAGTAATAACAACAGCATGGTATTGGCACAAAAACAGACACATAGACTAATGGAGCAGAATAGAAGACTCAGAAACAGACCCACAGGCTTACAGTCAACTGATTTTTGACAAAGGAGCCAAAAACATACGCTGGAAAAAAGATAGCCTCTTTTACAAATGGTGTTGACAAAACTGGTTAACCATATGCAGGAAAATGGAAATAAACCCCACTTTCTCACCCTGCACAAGAGTCAACTCAAGGTGGTTCACAGACCTGGAAGTTAGGTCGGAGACCTTGCAGCTACTTGAGGAGGGCATAGGACCAACACTTGAACACATAGGCACAGGTAAAAACTTTCTCAACAAGACCTCCAAAGCACAAGCAACTCAAAGGAAGATCAATAAATGGGATTGCATTAAACTGAAGAGCTTCTGTGCAGCAAAGGACACTGTCAAGAACCTCAACAGAGAGCCTACAGAGTGGGAGAAGATTTTTGCCAGCTACTCTACAGATAGAGGTCTAATATCTAGGATATACAAAGAACTCAAGAAAATCACAACCAAGAAAACAAATAACCCAATTAAAAAATGGGCAAAGGATCTAAATAGACACTTCACAGAAGAAGAAATACAAATGGCCAAAAAATGTATGAGGAAATGTTCCACATCACTAGCAATCAGAGAGATGCAAATCAAAACTACCTTGAGATTTCACCTAACCCCAATCAGAATGGCAATCATCAAAAACACGAGCAAAAACAACTGCTGGCGAGGATGTGGAGAAGTGGGAACGCTAGTACATTGTTGGTGGGACTGCAAACTAGTGCAACCACTTTGGAAATCAGTATGGAGGATCCTCAGACAAATGGGAATGAGCCTACCATATGATCCAGCAATACCACTTCTGGGTATCTACCCAAAAGATCAGAAACCAAATTATCAGACCAACGCATGTGTATCTATGTTTATAGCTGAACAATTCACAATAGCCAAACTATGAAAGCAGCCAAGATGTCCATCAACAGATGAATGGATTACAAAACTATGGGATATGTACACAATGGAATTTTACTCAGCCATAAAGAAGAACAAAATCATGTTATTTTCAGGGAAATGGATGCAACTGGAAAACATTATGTTAAGTGAGATTAGCCAGTCACAAAGAGTAAGGAAGCATATGTTCTCCCTAATATGTGGATGCTAGGGAGAAGATGGGACATAAGAGGGTCTTCAGATGGAAAAGGAGAGACCCTCGATAAACAAAGAAGTTGATTTAACCGAAAGGGATTGATGGGGGGAGGATACCCTAATGTACATCAAGGTTACTCACTAAATTGAACCTCGGGGGGGGTGGGAGTTGGGGAATGGGACAAATGAGAAATGTAGGCACATATGTCATTTTCAATTTGTACAATTTGTACCTAACAAAGATGCCTGCTGACAATGTACGAGTAATCATAAAAAATAAAAAATAAATAAAATAAATAAATAAAAGCATCAGTTGAAAAAAAAAAAAGAGTTTACCATCAAACAAAAGCCCAGGGCCAGATGGTTTTCCAATTCAATTTTATAAAACATTTATAGAATAGCCAATCCCAATACTCCTCAAACTATTTCATGAAATAGAAAGAAACGGGACACTCCCAAACACATTCTATGAACCCAATATCATATTAATACCAAAGCCAAATAAAGATAGTTCAAGAAAAGAAAACTATAGGCCTATATCATTGATGAATTTAGATGCAAAACTGCTAAACAAAATACTAGAAAATTATACACCATGACCAAGTCAGGTTCATCCCAGGGATGCAAGACTGGTTCAACATACAAAAAACAATCCATGTAGTTCACCACATAAACAGAATCAAAGAGAAAAATCACATGATCATCTCAATTGATGCTGAAAAAGCATTTGACAAGATACAACACCCATTCATGCTAAAAGCACTTCAGAGAATTGGAATAGAAGGAACATACCTCAACATCATAGAGGCAATATACAATAGGACCACAGCCAACATCATACTAAATGGAGAGAAACTGCAAGAGTTCCCACTAAAGACAGGAACAAGACAATGATGTCCATTATCACCTCTTCTGTTCAATATAGTACTTGAGACTCTAGCCAGAGCAATAAGAAAAGAGAAGGAAATCAAAGGGGTAAAAATAGGAAAAGAAGAACTAAAACTATCCCTTTCTCCAGATGACATGATACTATACTTAGAAGACCCAACAAAGTCAACCAAAAAACTTATACAACCGATCAACAAATTCAGCAAAGTGTCTGAATACAAAAATCAATATTAAAAAATCAGAAGCTTTTCTATATGCCAACCATAAATCAACTGAAAAAGAAATCCAGAAAACAATTCCACTCACAACAGCACCCCCCAAAATAAAATACGTAGGGATAAACCTAACCAAAGATGTAAAAGACCTCTATAAGGAAAACTATATAAAGTTGAAAAAAGAAATTGATGTAAACCTTAGAAGATGGAAATATCTTCCATGCTCTTGGATAGGTAGAATAAATATCATCAAAATGGCCATCCTCCCAAAATTGATCTACAGATTCAATGCAATACCCATGTAATTACCAAGGTCACTCCTCACAGACATAGAAAAATCAGTCCTTAAATTCATTTGGAACAACAAAAAGCCCAGGATAGTCAAAGTAGTTCTTAGCAACAAGAGCCATGCAGGAGGTATCACAATACCTGACTTCAAACTCTAGCACAAAGCCACAGTAATAAATACAACATGATATTGGCACAAAAACAGACACATAGACCAACGGAGCAGAATAGAAGACTCAGAAACAGACCCACAGGCTTACAGTCAACTGATTTTTGACAAAGGAGCCAAAAATATACACTGGAAAAAAGATAGCCTCTTTAACAAATGGTGTTGGCAAAACACCATTTATTATTTCTGTATGCAGGAAAATGGAAATAAACCCCACTTTCTCACCCTGCACAAGAGTGGATCAAAGACCTGGAAGTCATGCCAGAGACCTTGCAGCTACTTGAAGAGGGTATAGATGCAACACTTCAAAACATAGGCACAGGTAGAAACTTTCTCAACAAGACCCCAAAGCACAAGCAACTCAAAGGAAGATCAATACATGGGATTGCATTAAACTGAAGAACTTCTGTGCAGCAAAGGAAACTATCAAGAACCTCAGCAGAGAGCCCACAGAGTGGGAGAAAATTTTTGCCAGTTACTCTTCTGATAGAGGACTAATATCTAGGATATACAGAGAACTCAAAAATAACAGCTAAGAACACAAATAACCAAATCAAAAAATGGCCAAAGGATCTAAATAGACACTTCACAAAAGAAGAAATACAAATGGCTAATAAATGTATGAGGAAATGTTCAACATCATTAAAAATCAGAGAGAGGAAAATCAAAACTACCTTGAGATTTCACCTAACCCCAATCAGAATGGCAATTATAAGAAATATGAACAACAACAAATGCTGATGTAAACCTTAGAAGATGGAAAGATCTTCCATGCTGGTGAGGGTGTGGAGAAGTGGGAACCCTAATACATTTTTGGTGGGATTGCAAATTAGTGCAACCACTTTGGAAAACAGTATGGAGGATCCCCAGATGAATGGGAATGAACCTCCCATATAATCCAGCAATACCACTCTGGGTATCTACCCAAAAGAATGGAAACCAAACTATCAGACCGACACATGTATATCTATGTTTATAGCTGCACAGTTTACAATTGCCAAACTATGGAACCAGCCAAGATGTCCATCAACAGATGAATGGATTACAAAACTATGGAATATGTACACAATGGAATTTTACTCAGCCACAAAGAAGAACAAATCATGTTATTTGCAGGGAAATAGATGCAACTGGAAAACATTATGTTAAGTGAGATTAGTCAGTCACAAAGGGTAAAAAAGTATATATTCTCCATAACATGTGGATGCTAGGAAGAAGATGGGGCATAAGAGGGACTCCAGATGAAAAAGGAGAAACCCTAGATAAGCAATGAAGTTGACTTAACTGAAGGTGATGGACGAGGGGTGGGGAGGTACCCTAATGCACATGATGTACTTTCACAAATATATCAAAGTCAATCTGCCCCGGCCAGCGGGGGTTGTGAACCAGAGACCGAGGTGGCTAACCTAAGGGAATGAGACAAACAAGGGACGCGAAAGAATGGAGGCAAGACAGGATTCCAATCAAGCCTCTATTTTTTATTAAAACAGGAAAGCTTAAGTATCTAGAGGTGAAGGGTGGGGTCAGGTGGGGTCAGGCAAGCTTGTGTGGGCTTTACATGATTGGTCATGGTTGATCGTGTGCTTTTTAGGTAAGGGCCACAGCAGGATAATGGATAGAACCTGTTTTGCACCCTCATTGTGGCCACTGAGGGGGCTTTCCCTCAAAGTACTGGTTCCAGTTCTGATAGGCCTTTCGGCTCCCGACATCAATCATTAAACTGAACTTGAGAAAGAGGGAAGGCAAAGGAGTGGGGTGTGAATTGGGGAAGGGGTTAAATGAGAAATGTGTGCATATATGCTTTTATCAGTTTGTCCCTAACAAAGATGTATGATTACAATGCACCAATTATTATAAAAAATTAAAAATTAAAAAAATAAAATAAAAATAAATTTCTGGCAGTAAAACTAGATTTGTATTGTAGAGCAATGATAGCATATTCCCAAGTAATTTCCTGGGGTCTTGAGCTGGCTGTATTATCCTAGACAGACAAAAATCTACATGGCAGCATTTCATTAATTTAATTAAACTTTAGTATAAAGAGACAAAGGGAGCTCCAGACAAGTATCTTGTGCTACTATTTTTTACTTTCTGTGCTTTGTTTTCTTATTTGTATTACTACTACTTGTAACTGATTTGTCTGCCAATTCATGTTTGCAAATCTAGTGCACGGGCACATCAAATCACCTACTACCATAGTCTATAATCTCCTATTTAATTAAGAGATAATCCTTAGTAAAACATGGTTAGCATGAATAAGCTTTAGATACGATCCTGTGGTCATGTCATTCTAAATACTGTTTGGATTAAAACATCAATAAATGTAAGCTTTCTTAATATGATAAGATATTTCTAGATTGGATGAAGAAGTACCACAGACATGATAGATTAGATTTAAAACAACAACAACAACAAAAATGATAACTGATTTATTTTATATTTTTAAGAGTTTTAGAATACTTTGGCTTTAAGAACAGACACACACACACACACACACACACACACACACACACACACCTTGATTCAATTCTCTACTTGGCATCATTGTGCCATGATATGCATTTTCTTGCATAGAAATTTTGTTTTCAGATACAGTGAGATTCAGGTAATCTGATGATGATGCCTGAAACTCTCCTTTTGTGCTCAATTTGTTTTATAGAAATATCTTGTTGCTGGTAAGACATTGGTAGCCATTAATCACAGCACAGCCAAAGAAGAGACCTTATGTGATTGTGAAACTTGTTAAATTAGATTTTTGTCAAGTAAAGCATATTTAGCATTTGATTATATATTTGTCCTGTTGCATTTTCTAATGTTTCCCTTGCCTTATATTCCCAAACTAGTTATTAACATATCACAATGAAAGTTTTCTTTTTGGTTTTGTGTTTTCCCCATTTTTCCTAAACACTTCCAAGCCTATCATTCTCTGCAATAAGTGAAGTTGGACAAAGTACACACAATAACACAGAACTTCAATTTCTTTTTCTGTCAAAAGACAGTAATTATTCCTGCCTTGACTAATTCATAGGATCATTCAGAGGCTTATAAGAGATACCAGATGTCTAAGTTCTTCATAAGATATTAAGCCCTATACAGATATCAAATATTATTATTGTGATAACTGACACTCCAAAGTAGCTTTTCCCTTACATAGCATTAATATAACAAGGTGAGAAGCCAAGCAGTTGGTTCTCTGAAGCAATGTTTTATTGTGGTTTGAGAAAATAAGATGCTTCTAAAGTATCTCATGTAAGTCTAGTTGTAGCTTTTGGACCATGAGAACTGAAAATTCACTTTTATGTATTTTTTCATATTGATGAGATGGAATCCATTTTATTCTCCGAAGAAAATGACATTTATTTTACATTAAGCAGCATATTTATTATACTTCTATATCCAGGCTCATTGAAAGTTGTTATAAATCAAGACCTAGTATACTAGTATTTTCTAAAATATCTTCCAACACATATTTATAAAAACTGAAAAATTATAATTAAAACATTACATTTTTTCATTGCTCACATTTTCATTCCCTAATTTTATTTTCTGAAGGTCATGTAATATCTACGATCCTTAATATAAAAATATGTTAAGAATCTTTTTTTTTTGTCTAAAGGCATATAGAGGCAAATTCCTATGATAGATTTGTTGAATGTAGTGTAGCAAACAGAAAGAAAAACGGTTTGATTGTTTTTTAATCCTCAGAAGCCAACATAGGGAAAATGTGAAAACTGCTGTGTTCCTAGTCACTGGGTACCTAGTGTGAACTTACGCCAAAGCAATGTGACAGTCACACAACCATTTGTCTAAAAAGTTCTCATTTGCCAAGATAAGCCAACCCATTCCTGTATCAGTGAACAAATAAATAAGGAACATAGAACATAGAACATATTGGAAACAGAAGGAGCCAGAAACTTAGAAGATATTCTTCTTGTTCATGGCCTTTATTCTCTCCTTCACAGCCAAACTGCTTAATTATGGAAGATTATATTTAATGAGACATGTTTCATTATACAGAAAGCTGGCCTCCAGACTCATCACAGCACTGAAACTTCTTCCTTTAAAGTCATCTGTGATTTTTTGTTAAAGTAAGACAAATGGAAACTTCACAGAGCTTAACCTGCTGGAAATCTCAGCAACATTTAACATTGCTGATGACCTCTTTCTTTTTGAAATACTTTCTTCTCTTGATTGTAGGGACACCTTATTTCCCACCT
>PVLC010042894.1:0-12761 GCA_004027655.1 Graphiurus murinus | reverse complement strand
CCGGGCGTGGTGGCGCACGCTTGTAATCCCAGCATTCGGGAGGCTGAGACAGGAGGATCCGGGTTCGAGGCCAGCCTCAGCTACCTAGTGAGGCACTCCGCAACTTAGTGAGACCCTGTTTCAAAATAAAGAATAAAAAATAGGGCTGGGGGTATAGCTCGGAGGTAGAATGCCCCTGAGTTCAATCCCCAGTACAGCACAAAAAAAAAAAAAAAAACAAAAAAAAAACAGGTTCTCACTAAGTTGCAGAGGCTGGTCGTGAATCTGTGATCCTCCTGTCTCAGTCTTCCAAGTACTGGAATTATAAGTGTGCGCCACCACGTCTGACTCCAGGTTTTGTGTGTGTGTGAGGGGGAGGGAACTGGGAATTGAACCCAGGGGCATTCTACCTCCAAGCTACACTCCAGACCTATTTTACTTTTATTTGGAAACAGGGTCTCCTTAGGTTGATAAGAACTTCACTGCTTGCTGAGACTATCCTCAAACCAGTGATTCTCTTGTCTTAGCCTTTCAAGTACTGGGATTACAGGTGTGCGCCACCACACCTGGCTCCAGATTGGTTTTTTAAAAATATTAACCCTTTTACTATTCTCTGCAGGAAGGTCATTTTCTTAAATTTCAGAACCTAGCGGCTTTACCCAGATGAACATCAGCACTGCAGATTGGTTGCTTATGTTTGTTCTTTTGACATTTAGTAGGGACCTACCATGTGCTGGGCTCTTTGCTAGGTTCTGGGGCTACTGAGAAAGGTTGCCATCAGGAAGTAATCTGTGTGTTGAGAGCCACGTGTAAAAGTTCATGTGCTAGATATGAGTTTTTTTAATGTGCTTTTATTGGTGCATTATCATCTCACATCATAATGTAAATCGTGTTGACATTGACATATATGCACACAGCACTTGGTGCCCACCCCCTCCCTCCCCATCTCCCCTCCTTCCCATACAGAGGACTGAGACTGATATTGGGATTTTCACATATGTACACACAGTTGATGTTAGTATTTCCAATAATGAACCTCAGTCTTCTTCCTTCCCTTCCCTTAGAACACTTCCCTGGCTCCACTGAGGTTCCTCCTCCATTATCTGGAGTTCCTCTGATATCTGAGTTACTCCCTAGTTTGCTCATATTAAACATATGCCCCATTCACTTTCTGTGACTGGCTAATCTCACTTAACATAATGTTCTCCAAGTCCTTCCATTTTCTTGCAAACGACATTATTTTATTCTTTATTGGTGAGTAGAATTCCACTGTATTTCCCATAGTTTTGTGATCCATTCATCTGCTGATGGACACTTGGGTTGATTCCATAATTTGGCTATTGAGAATTGTGCTGCTATAGCTATGTGAGTTTCTAACATGTACCTGTCCAAGATATGGCTCAGGGAAGGCTCCCATTTAAGCAGAGGTTTGAGGGATGAGGGAAAGTACATTCCAGGTTGGTGAAACAGCTTGTGAAAAGGCCCCAGGTCACTTGGGGGAGAACCTGGAAGATCCAAGTAGCTAGAGAGGACAGGAACAGGTCTCCAGTGGACAGATGTCAGGGGGATGGTCCAGGGCAAGGACATTTGACTATGGTAAAGATTTTGAGTGGGGTATGATGGTACATGTCTGCAATTTCAGTACTTGGGAGACTGAGACTGAGGAGGATCCCAGGTTTGAGGACAACCTCACCAGTTTAGCAAGGCCCTTAACAACTTAGAAAGATCCAGTTTCAAAATAAAAAAAAAAAAAAACAAACTAGGACTGGGGGTGTATCTCAGATATAAAATGTCCCTGGGCTCAATCCCCAGTACCAAAAAAACAAAAACAAAAACGGGGAGGGGGGTTGTTTCCTTAAGAATCATGGGACACAGCCGGTTGTGGTGGCGCACACTTGTAATCCCAGCATTTGGGAGGCTGAGACCGAAGAATCCGGGTTCGAGGCCAGCCTCAGCTACCTAGTGAGGCACTCTGCAACTTAGTGAGACCCTGTTTCAAAATAAAGAATAAAAAAATAGGGCTGGGGGTGTAGCTCAGAGGTAGAATGCCCCTGAGTTCAATCCCCAGTACCGCAAAAAAAAAAAAAAAAGATTCATGGGACACTTTTATTTATTTATTTATTTATTTATTTATTTATTTATTTATTTATTTATTTATTTATTTATTTATTTTTTGTGGTACTGGGGATTGAACCCAGGGGCATTCTACCTCTGAGCTACACCCCCAGCCCTATTTTTTTATTCTTTATTTTGAAACAGGGTCTCACTAAGTTGTGGAGTGCCTCACTAGGTAGCTGAGGCTGGCCAAGAACCTGGATCCTCCGGTTTCAGCCTCCCAAATGCTGGGATTACAAGCATGCGCCACCACGCCCAGCTGGGACACTTTTTTTTTTTTTGCAGTACTAGGGATTGAACTCAGGGGCATTCTACCTCCGAGCCAAACCCCCAGCCCTATTTTTTATTCTTTATTTTGAAACCGGGTCTCACTAAGTTGCAGAGTGCCTCACTAGGTGGCTGAGGCTGGCCGCGAACCCGGATCCTCCGGTCTCAGCCTCCCAAATGCTGGGATTACAAGCGTGCGCCACCACGCCCGGCTCAGCTGGGACACTTTATAAAGGCTTTTTTTTTTTTTTCTTGCATTTTAGATAGATGACAGTAGCCCTAATATAGAAAAAAAGATTGCATGGATGAGTGGCTATTGCACTGTGAAGCTATTGCTGTAGTCCAAGAGGGAGGGAAGTTTGGAGGGCCACAGAGGGACATCTAGAGTGAAAGTTTTAGAAGATTACTCCTAGGAGCTTGCAAATGGACTGGATATGGGGAGGGGCAGGAGGGGATGAGATGACTCCTGGCTTCAGCACCTGGACTGTTGGTGCTACTGAGATGGGGAATACTGGACAAATACGGGCTTGGGGGCAGAGGGTAAGGAAGAGCATGAGTTTGAGATGCTTTTGACATGTCCCTTATGAAAATATCACTTGTCAGTTGGAGATAGATATCTAAGGAGCTCAGCAGAAAGATGAAGGCTGGAGATGCATCTGGGGACATCTGGACACAGGTGGGATGGGAGCTGTGTGAGGGTATATAGAGGAGGAGGAAATGTTGACTAAGCAGAGAGGATGAGCCTGCAAAAGCAGCTCAGAGACAGCTTGAGAGGCAGGACAGCCAGAAGATTGCCTTGGAAGTCAAGGAGGAGTCTTTTTTTTTTTGTACTAGGGGTTGAACCCAGAAACATCCTATCTCCAAGCTACAGCCCCAGTCCAATTTTATTTATTCGGAAACATGAGTCTCTAGGTCGCTAGAGCCTCATGCAGTTGCTGAGGTTGGCATTGAACCTGAGATCCTCCTGTCTCAGCCTCCCAAGTACTAGGGTTACAAGTGTGTGCCATGACGCTCAGCTAGGAGTATCTTAAGGGGCTGGGGAAGTCTAGATAAGGAGAGAGGGGACTGCAGTACCTAATGCAGCTGAGAAGGCAGACAGAGGTGTAGAAGATGAGGGGGAAGGGAGGAGGAAGTGGGGAGAGAGAGGGGGAGGGGGAGCAGTGACCTTAGTGGTTGGGCTGCTGTTACATTGAGCAAATAAATGTATTGAGACTACTAGGAGTCAAGTTACTCATGGAGAAAAGATACACAAACATAGAAAGGGGAAATTAGAATCCTCATCTACCAGAAGTATCAGTGTGAACCACTGCTTCTAAATGTGATAGATACATCTAGATACAGAAATATATGTGCACACATCCATGCATATTTTCCCTACTCTAGTCAAAAGCACACCAAGTACCCAGATCTTGGTGTCAAAATCACCCTACACTGGAAAACCTCAGGGTCACTTGAAAGACTGGCCAAGTGGAAAATACACAATGGACCTTTGTCATGCCAGAAATTAAAAAAAAAAAAAATTGAAGAATGATGGGGATGTATCAAAAGGACCATTATAACCAGTTTCAAGGGGCTCCTACTGGCCAAATCTAGGACGATTTGGACATCGAATCGAGCACTGGATGAGACTGAGAACGCGGCATGGCTTCCCTGGTATTTCTGCAAGGACGCACGACCCAATCTGGTCCCAAGGCAGCCTGGACAGGGCCAGGTGGAGGGTCACCCCGTGTTCCTGGAGATGCTCAGGCACCTTGAGGAACTGCTCCAGGCTGAAGACAGCGACGAGGCAGGACGTGGCGCCCAGAGGGTTCTGGCCAGAAGGAAAGGGCGGCGCTGTGGGGTGGTTGGCCTCAGATGAATGGGCTCCGTGAGTGGGGCGAGTAGTGTTGGGCCAGTGTTGACTTCCTGTTTGGGAGGACCAGAGAGTGGCAACACAGGGAGTGTCCTAGTGTTTTGGAGACACATGCTAGAGAATTTTAAGGTGACAGCGTATCATGTCAGGAAGAGAGAAGAGGGTAATAGTGTGAAAAACGTTCATAATTGGGAAACCCAGGTAAAGGGGATACAGTTCTTTGTAGAGGTTTTGAAACTTTCATGTAGGGTTGAAACTATTTCAATATTTAAAAATAAAAATACAAGTCTAAAAGCAATTTTTTATTTACAGTATAAAGGTTACAAAGGTATATATGTATTTATATATATATATATAATACCCTTAAGTTACAAATTTTCATTGTAATGTACAATGTTATATACTGATGTGCAACTCAAGGGCAAGTGTTGTCTAGGCATCTATATTTATAGAGTACACATAAAGCTTTTTTTTTTTTTTTTAAATTAAGAACACAAATACTGCCCTGTTTTATGCTATGGGCTTTTGATTTGGTAGCCAGATTTGCGAGTTAAATTTTAAACAAGACTTAAAAAGAAGTCTTGTTTAAATATAGGATTCCAAAAGAGTATCACGTACTTTTAATTACTTGTAGAAGTACAATATTGTTCTAGCTTTCTAAGTGTTTATGCTTCACAAATATGAAAGTAGTGTGGGAACGAATGCATACAAGTGGGTATTCTCCAAGTTTGTACAGATGAACCAAAATAGGCCTTTAATAGGTAGTGGTTCCCCACATTGTCTCCTGAAAGACCTCAGGTCTGGTACCAAAATGGAAATTGATTCTTTGGGCATTAAGGTCTTCTGACACCAAACTCATCCAACAGACTGTAAACATAACACTGGCTTCCTGTTTTGGAGAAGAAAATCTGAACTCAGTTCTTAGGAGAAGGGCCGATCTGCTACAGAAGAGAAGATCGTGGAGACTGGTGATTGTGCGAACCTGAAGCTTAGTTTAAATCATTTCCTCTCTTTCCAAATTACTAACTCACAAAACAGGTGAAAAGACTTAAGTGACACCTTTGCTAACAGGACTGAGAGCAGGAGAGCACTTCTTCCAACCCAGAAGGAACAGACGTTTATGTAACACTTATGTGCTGGTTTCAGGAAAATACAAACATTAGCACCTGATTGTCAAAGGGCAGGTTTATAGCGAAGATCAAGACACCAAAGGCATGACCATTATAATCTTTGTGCACAACTCCAGGACACTTGAAGACAAAGGGGATAGAGCCCATGTAACCATGTTCCCCGTGCCAGTCCCTCACAGACAGCTCCAGTACCTGAAAAGCTGAGGCTAGTGACCAATGGAGACAAGATGGCTAGAAAGGGATCGCGACTGCATGACAATTATGGAAAACTCAATCTTTCTTAATTTCTTCAGGTGCCCTTTTCACTGAGTGCAAGAGTGTTCTAAAATAAGTATGACTTTGTTAAGTTTTAGACATCTTCAATTTGATCAATTATTAATGGAGAAATGTTCTATCTACCAGGTGTATGGGACTTGTAGGAAACGAGATGCTTAAATGGTAATGAATGGTTTAGTGAAGTTTAAATATAAGGGCCGACGAAATGTACATTTAGCTTTGCAGTTTACAGTTGGAAGAAGCATTAAAAGACGTTCCCATCGATCCACTTTCAGCAATAGAGCTTAAGTTTGGTTATGATTTTTTTTTTTTTGCGGTACTCGGGATTGAACTCAGAGGCATTCTACCTCCGAGCTATACCCCCAGCCCTATTTTTTTTATTCTTTATTTTGAAACCGAGTCTCACTAAGTTGCGGAGTGCCTCACTAGGTAGCTGAGGCTGGCCGTGAACCCGGATCCTTCGGTCTCAGCCTCCCGAATGCTGGGATTACAAGCGTGCGCCACCACGCCCGGCTTGGTTATGATTTATCATACTAAGGATACTATACACTGTTCTCTTTCCCAAGCTAAAGTCTAATTTTTCCTTTAAAAAAATATTACACATGCTGGCCAAGCTACTTAAATCTGCTTGAATCCTTTTGTATTGGCATGAATCCAAGTCCAAGCATCCTTTCAAATGTTTTCCAGTTTGCCAAATCTAGAAAAGCAGAACTGGGGATATACTTTGGTAAAAATACGAAGTGATTATTTAATCACTGATTGATAAAGATGGCATGGTATGATTGAGAAATAATGGATTATATGGTACTTGAAAGCAGAAAGGTTTTTTTGGACCCTCCTAACTACCTAGGAGGTCGAGACAGGAGGATCGCAGGTTTGCAGGCAGCCTCAACCACTTAGTGAGGCCCTCCAGGACTTAATGAAACCGTTTCAAAATAAAAATAAGTGGTGGTGGATGCCTGTAATCCCAGCTATTTGGGAGGCTGAGCCAGGAGGATCACAGGTTTGTGGTCAGCCTCAGCATTTTAGCACTATCCTATTTCAAAATAAAAAATAAAAAGGGGCTGAGGGTACAGCTCGGAGGTAGAATGCCCCCTGGGTTTGGTCCTCAGTACCAAAAGCAAAAAAGGCGTAGAACTGCTTGTTAGATGAGAGTACGTGAATCGATATGTCATTAACGAGCCTTACAGTTTCAAACTCTCCAAGGCCCCCAAAGAGCCTTTCGTATATTTGCAAGAGACTTCTATCACTTTGGGAGAAGTAGAACAATTAGATTCCAAAGGTGAATTGGGATGAGATGGATTGAGGGACTCGCCAACTTAACAGTGTTGTGTGAATGGCACGTGGTGAGAAAGGAACATCAGAGGACTCAGGATTACAGACCTGACAATGTGGTGGTGCAAGCCTGTGATCCTAATGATTTGGGAGGCTGAGGCAGGAGTATCACAAGTTTGGGGTGAGCCTCACAACTTTAGCGAGACTCTACCTCAAAGTAAAAAAGGGGTAGGATATAGCTCAGAGGTAGAGCACCTCTGGGTTCAATCCATAGCATTGAAAAAAAATTAGAAATCTAACCACGATTCCTAGTCTTATAATGAGTATCACTTCTATAGTATAGGCTTTTAGTTTTTTTTTTTTTTTTTTGCGGTACTGGGGATGAAACCTGGGGGCATCCTACCTCTGAGCTACACCCCCAGCCCTATTTTTTAATTCTGTATTTTGAAACAGGGTGTCACTAAGTTGCGGAGGGCCTCACTAAGCAGCTGAGGCTGGCCAAGAACCTGGATCCTCCGGTCTTAGCCTCCCAAATGCTGGGATTAAAAGCGTGTGCCTCCACGCCTGGCTTAGGCTTTTAGTTTTAACCAATCAGTTTGTTTGCTTTTTGGTACTGAGGATTGAACCCAGGGGCATTCTACCTCCAAGCTACACTCCCAGCCCTTTTTCATTTTGAAACAGGTTTCACTAAGCTGCTGAGTCTGGCTTTGAATCTCCAATCCTCCTGTTTCAGCATCTCATGTACTAGAATTACAAGTGAAGCTATACCCCTAGCTTATTTTATTTTTTGTTTTGAAACAGGGTCTCACTAGGTTGCTGAGGGTCTCACTAAGTTGCCGAGGCTGGTCTTAAACCTGCAATCCTCCTGTCTCAGTCTCCCAAGTACTGGGAATACAGGCATGTGCCACTACTGGTGGCTACTGATATATTTTAAATGGGGAAATTCAAAGACTACAGTTCATACGGTCATTGGAGAGCAAGCACTTACTTGCAAAGGCATATTTATGCATTACATCAAATGTGGATTCACAGCCAGGTGTGGTGGCACACATGCCTGTAATCCCAGTACTCAGGAGGCTGACACAGGAGGATTGCAGGTTCAAGGACAGCTTCAGTAAGTAGTGGAACTCTCATCAACTTAGCCAGACCCTGTTTCCAAATAAAAATAAAATAGGGCTGGGGTTGTAGCTCAGAGGTAGAATGCCCCTGGGCTCAATCCCCAGTATCCCCGCCCCCCACACACACACAAAGTGGATTCACTACTAAAACTAGAATATGCTTTGGTTTAGTCACCTGAAGTGGGAAGGAAGAATAGAGGGGCAAGAGGTTAAGCTTACGTTATGTTTTGAAGTAAGAGGACAGTGGTAGAGCTCAGGCTTAGCATGTTTGAGGCACTGGGTTCAATCCCCAGCACCCTACAAATGAAAAAAAATCTTGTTAAAATTTGTTTCAAATTGCCAGATGTGATGGCACACACTTGTAATTCCAGTATTTGGGAGGCTGAGAAAAGAGGACCATGGTTCATGACCAGCCTCAGCTACTCAGTGAGGCCCTGTTTCAAAATAAAGAATAAAAAACAGGGCTGGGGGTGTAGCTCGGAGGTAGAATGCCACCAGTACCACACACACACACACAAATTCTTTCAAGTTAATACACAACAACCTTTCTTCTAGTTGGCCCTTTAGCCAGGTGAAAAAGAGAAAGAAAGCAGATGTGCTCTATGTGCTGATTGTACCTTATCTTCTTCTTCTTTTTTTTTTTTTTTTTTGCAGTACTGGGGATGGAACCTTGGGGGCATTCTACCTCCAAGCTACAGCCCAGTCCTATTTTTATTTTTTTTTTTGTGGTACTGGGGATGGAACTCAGGGGCATTCTACCTCCGATCTACACCCCCAGTCCTATTTTTTATTCTTTATTTTGAAACCAAGTCTCACTAAGTTGCGGAGTGCCTCACTAGGTAGCTGAGGCTGGCCGCGAACCCGGATCCTTCGGTCTCAGCCTCCCGAATGCTGGGATTACAAGCGTGCGCCACCACGCCCGGCTCCAGTCCTATTTTTTATTCATTATTTGGAAACAGGGTCTCACTGAGTTGCAGAGGGCCTCACTAAGCAGCTGAGGCTGTACTTGAACCCAGATCCTCCAGTCTCAGCCTCCCAAAGCCAGGATTACAAGTGTGTGCCACCACTCCTGGCTTTTTTTTGGTACCAGCATTAACCCAGGGGGCATTCTATATGAGTTACACTCTCAACCTTTTTTTTTTTTAAACCGTGTGTGTGTGTGTGTGTGTGTACGTGTTTATCGCTGGGAATTGAACCCAGGGGTATTCTACCTCCAGCTACACTCCCAGCTCTATTTTTCAATTTTTTATTTTGAAACAGGGTCTCACTAAGTTGTGGAGGGCCAAAGTAACTGAGGCTGGTCGTGAACCTGTGATCCTCCAGTCTCAGCCTCCCAAGTACTGAGATTATAGGTCTGTGCCAACATGTGTGTCTGAGGCTGAAGATTCTATCCTTTAACAGAACAAACTTCTATCACTGACCTGCCAGATGGGTTTGGTTTTTTGGAGAAGAGGGTTCAGATCAGCCACTTCAGTCATTCTATTACTAGGGTTAATAAATTCCATTCAACATCATTACAGTATAGGAATAACTATATTGCTACAGAACACAATCCTGATATAGAGCATAATGAGTTCTGAACTGTCATCACACATTTATTGAATGTCTGGGTACCCAACACAGTGAACAACATAGCTTCAAAACAAGCGGCGGGCAGACTGATGCTATTGGCTTTTAAAGACACCCGAAAAACAAAATAATTGTAGATTACCAAGCAATTAAATAAGGGGAGAGAGAACCAGAATGAATGGTGGGAGATGGCTAATTTCTCTTCTTTCATCTTTAGCGGGAAAAGAAAACTAAAATTTAACTGGAAGAGATTTCCAAACTCAAAGTAGAATAGAATACCACCCAGCACATACAATACTTGATAGAGATATATAAAAAGAATGAATATGACAACAGGCAAATTCAACTTTTAGTTAATGCAGAATCCCAAATTTAAATAAGTCTCTTTTCATTACATAGATATTAAGATATGACCAGAGCAATTTTGAGACCAAAGAGATCTGGCATTTCACTTCTTCATTAGGGATTAAAAAAAGACCTTTGGCTTTCTAACCAGCCATTTCATCCATGGTGTCTAAAGCAGACGGAAGCCACATGGAAATGTTCGCTGGATATTTGGATACTTGAAAGAGTATGTACAATCAATAGCTTATAACCAGTGAAAGTAATAAGAATGAAATTCCACGGAGGTGTCCAAAGACAAGATACAAAAAAGTAGAGAAAGTGCTTGTGTCTACAGGTTGTCCCTGAAAGTTTCAAAAATGTTTAACTCTTTAAGCAGGTAGGGCTTTTAATATAATTTGCATAGCATCTTAGGGAATAATTTGCATGTAAAAACATGGACAGATTCTTCTATGGTTTTGAAAACAAACAACTATATCCACATGTACATAAATTAAACAAGAAAACCTAGAGTTTCCTACAGAATTTAAACAAAAAAATTCATTGTAACCGTGTATACTTTTGCTCATCAAAACCACTTACAGTGAAACTTGTTTCTGAGAGAAACATAATCTTATCCAGATTCCACACAGCTTAAAAGTTTTTAAGAATAAATTTTGGAGCCAGGCATGGTGGCGCATGCTTGTAATCTCAGCATTCGGGAGGCTGAGACCGGAGGATCTGGGTTCACGGTCAGCCTCAGCTACCTAGTGAGGCACTCTGCAACTTAGTGAGACTCTGTTTCAAAATAAAGAATTAAAAATAGGGCTGGGGGGTAAGCTTGGAGGTAGAATGCCCCTGAGTTCAATCCCCAGTACCACAAAAAAAAAAAAAAAAAAAAAAAAAAAGAATAAATTTTGGCTGAGGGTGGTGGCACATGCCTGTAATCCTAGTACTTGGGAGGCTGAGACAGGAGGATTGCAGGTTTGAGGACAGACTCAGGAAGTAGTGAGACTCATCAACCTAGAGACGCTGTTTCAAAATTAAAAAAAAAAAAAAAAGGTTTGGGGGTGTAGCCCAGAGTTAAAATGCCCCTGGACTTAATACTCAGTGCCACACACGCACACAAAAATTAATTTTGGTTTATCAGCTAAGTACATTTAATCAGATGAAAATGCTTTGTTATCATTCTGCTTGGGAAGATAGGTTAGGAAAGCAATCAGTGTTAGCAATTTGTTGATTAGAGAGCTGGTTCTACTTATAGAAGCCTATAATCCCAGCTACTCAGGAGGATCTCAAGTTAGAGAACAGCCTGGGTAACTTAGGGAGATCCTGTCTCAAAAAAAAAGTGTTGGAGATGTAGCTCAGTAGTAAAACATCCCTGGGCTCAATCCCCAAAGGTCAGAAATAATTCAATCTCTCCTGTCATGCAATAATTTTCCGTTACGAAGTCTGTGAGAGTTCAGATGATAAAAAATGAGTACTATCAGACTTTCCCTAGTCTAAAAACTGCTAAAATGTGGCTTTAAAACAGTTGAATGGTAGCCACACATGGTGGCTGGCACACACCTGTGATCCCAGTACTTGGGAGGCAGAGATAGGAGGATTGCAGGTTTGAGGATGGCCTCAGCAATTTAATGAGACTGTTTCCAAATAAAAAATAAAAAGTGTTGGGGTGTAGCTCAGAGGTAGAATGTCCTTGGATTCAATTCCCAGTACCAAAAAAAGAAAATAAAAATTTGAATGGGAGCTGGACGAGGTGGTGCACACCTATGATCCCAGTACTTGGGAGGCTGCCACAGGAGAATGTCAGGCTCATGGCCAATGCAGTAATTTATCGAGACCCTGTTTGAAAAAAAGGTTGAGAGTGTAAGTCAGTGGTAAAATCCCTCTGGGTCAGTCTCATTACCACCAATCCTCACATCCCTCATTAAAAAAAGGCAAATGGCATTTAAGGTAATACTTTGTGTGTGTATGCGGTATTAGGATTGAGTCCAGAGGCATTCTACCTTTGAGCTACACCCCAGCCTCTCTTTCCTCTTTATTTTTTTGTTTTGAAACAGAGTCTTGCTAGGTTGATGAGAGTTTTGCTACATTGCTGAGGCTGTCCTCAAATCTGTGGTCCTCCCAAGTACTGGCATTATAGGCATGCAACCACCATGCCCAACTTAAAGTAATACTTTTAATTGCCTATACATGTCCCAATATTTAATCTGAGACTCTGTTAACTAGGTAGGTGAGTTTGCAGTCACTACTAATAAATACTATATAAACATACATTTAAGTATTTCTTCATATATATTAGATGCTAATTTCCAAGTAGTTTGCTTAATGACTTCAGGAAAAAACTTACTTTTTTTTTTTTTGGTGGCACTGGGGATTGAACCCAGGAGCGTTCTACCTCCGAGATACACTCCCAGCCCCAGCCTTATTTTAATTTTATTTGGAAACAGGGTCTCACTAAGTTGATGAGAGTCTAACTACTTGCTGAGACTGCCTTTGAACCTGTGATCCTCCTGTCTCAGCCTCCCAAGTACTGGGATTACAGGTGTGCGCCACCACGCCCAGCTAGGACTTACCTTTTTAAAGAGAAAAATAGAGACTTTTCTGTTTCTTTTGTTCCCTTCCTTTTCTTTTTTTTTTTTTTTTTTTTTTTTTGCGGTACTGGGGGTTGAACTCCGGGGCATTCTACCTCTGAGCTACACCCCCAGCCCTATTTTTTATTCCTTATTTTGAAACTGGGTCTCACTAAGTTGCGGAGTGCCTCACTTAGGTAGCTGAGGCTGGCCGCGAACCCGGATCCTCCGGTCTCAGCCTCCCGAATGCTGGGATTACAAGCGTGCGCCACCACGCCCGGCT
>PVLC010042893.1:0-12762 GCA_004027655.1 Graphiurus murinus | reverse complement strand
TTGGGAATTTGGCTATCTCTTTAATCTTGACTTCTCAGAAGGTCAGATAATCAGCCTAGTTTCAGCTTGGTGACCTGGAACACTATTGTGAATGACTCCGTTTTGATTTTAGACTTGTCTGTGCAGAACAGTGGTCACCTGTAATTTTTATACAAATATTTCCTCTCTTTTGGCCCAACTCTGACACAAATGAGAGTGCCATCAAAACGTAGGGTGTAGTACTACTCTCGGTTATCATCATTTTGGGCTTCTGGTCTGAACACATCATGTGTTTGTTATGGTAGCCTTGTGATCACTAATCTCTTTGAGTTTTTGCTGTTCCAGCCAAAGACAGACCATTTTCAGTTTAACTGATGGCTGCATGCAAATATTTTAAGCTTTTGAGAAGATATGGCACATTAGAAGTACTGTTATCATGACTAAAAGGAGGATGATAGCAAGAGTTTGGAGTATGCTCCTTAGCCAAGGATGCAGGAACCAAACTCACTAAAATCAGGTAGATCAAAGAATGAGACCTACAAAGAATCCGTCTACCCATCTTAGCCTATTGGTTAATTTTTGCAACTGTGTCTCTACAAACATGTGCAACAAGAAGTGTCAGCAACTGCACAGATTTCTCCTTGTTCAGTTTGTAGGTAGTATTTCTATCATCTATCAGGAATGGGTCAAGTTAAAGCAGAGTTCTAACTCTCTAAAAAGAGACCAATAGGATAGTTTGAACAGTTTTATTAGGGATGTTACTAAAGTTACCCACTAGGTAGACTAAGAGATTTGGTAGAACCTATAAAGGTTTGCATTTGGCATTAGAGATCCAGCACTGTCAAGCAACCCAGGTATAAACAAGGATAAATTAAGAGGGATATGAGTCTTATTTTGATAAGGAGTCTTGTTCTGATAGCAATCTTGGGAAAAGCTGCCCATGACATGAAGTCATTAATTTCTTTTCCTTGTCTGAATGTGTCTCATTGTGACATCAGACGCTTTGGTGAACTCTCTGTGTGCTTGTCTTAGTCAGCTTTGTGTTGCTGTGACCAAATACTTGAAGTAATAAACTTACAAGAAGGAAAGGTTTATTTTGGCTCATGGTTTCAAAGGTGTTAGTGCATGGTCACTTGGCGACACTGCCTTTGGGTCTGTGGCAGCTTGGTATATCACGGCACAGTGTATGTCAGAGGAAGCTGTTAACCTCATGACAGTGTGGAAGCAAAAGAGAGGGGAAGGGGTCCCCAAATCCCCAGTAAGTGTATGCCCCCAGTGACTTAACTTCCTCCTGCTAGGCTCCACGTCCTAAAGGTCTCACCATCTCCCAGTAGTTCCACAGGCTAGTAACCAAGCCTTTAATACATGGGTCTTTGGGGGGTGCTTATCCAAACTATAGGAGTGGCCTACATATCAGGCAAGAGCCTTGCCCTTTGAAATTTATATCAAGTTGCCCAGTATCAACATACCGAGTTTCAAGAATGGATTAGTTTTTAAAAAATTGTTTTATTATTAGTGCATTGCAGTTATACATCATAGTAAGGCTCAATGTGATAAAAAAATATACATGCATACAGCTCTTTGTGTATTCCCTCCACATCTCACCCCGCTTCCCCCTTCCCTCCTTACAAGAGTTAGTGAGATTGGTTCTGATACCTTCGTATATTGCCATGGTATTATTTGAACTGTTTCCTTTTTCAGTCCTCCTTCTTCCCCTTTCTTACTCCTTCCCCTAACCCTCTTCAACTAATCCACAGGTCTCTCTCTGCATTATTTAAAATTCCTTATGTTTCCTGTTTTCCCTCTAGCTTCCACATATGAAAGAAAACATATGACCACTGACTTTCTGAGACTGAATAATCTTACTTAGCATAATAATTTCCAGTTCTATCCATTTTCCCGAAAACAACATAATTTTGTTCTTCTTTATGGCTGAGACTTCCATTGTGTGTATATGCCACATTTTTTTTTATATCCAAAAATGAAGTAGTTTATGTTTTTAGTTGGAGAGTTGTAGCCAGACATTAAACTAAAAAAATTCAGAATCCAGTCCATTCTACAGGTAGATCATAAAAACTCAAAAGCAATGAATAGAACTACAACCTAACAACAGGTATACTATGATTTTCTTCTGAACTATATATTTTTTCTCTTCTATAATTACCCCCATTCTTACCAAACATAATTTCAGTAAGACTAACTAGTTTGCACAATAGGTCTAGTCTGATTATTTGCCTAAGTGTAGCTAGATTCTAGACTAACTACATTAGTTTCTTTTAAAATCTGCTTTGTTGTAAGTTTGACAAGGACTATCAGATTAGACTTTTAAAAACCTCCAGGTTAGGAAGCCTGACCAATGCAGGCTTCAGACTTTACCTCTACCTACTGATATCACTGATATATTCTGGGCTTGCCAGACAGTGATAACTTTTATTCACTCACTGTAAGACTGAGAACCATTAAATTCAGTCATTCTAAGCACCTCTTTAAATGTGTCATCCCACTCAAAGCCAATATTCTGAAGTGTATCCTTTCTTTTCTTTTTTTTGTGATACTGGGGATTGAACTCAGGGGCATTCTACCTCCGAGCTACACCCCCAGCCCTACTTTTTATTCTTTATTTTGAAACAGGGTCTCACTAAGTTGCGGAGTGCCTCACTAGGTAGCTGAGGCTGACCGGGAACCCGGATCCTCCGGTCAGCCTCCCAAATGCTGGGATTACAAGCGTGCGCCACCACGCCCGGCTGTATCCTTTCTTAAAGAAGACAAAATTTTATTGAACTTATGCAAATAACCATATTTCCATAAACAAAAGAATCTTTGTGAATAGTTTCCAAAGTCTGGAGGAGTGAGGAGTGAGGTAGGGAGAAAAGTAAATGTTTCAATTTTTGTTTACAAACTCATCTTTACTAAATTGCTATTAATTATAGATAGCCTGAAAGAAAATGTTTCCTTATGTCTGAATTCAGAGAATCATTATTCGTTATTCACATCCCTGCAGTACTGCCATCCCTGCTGGTTACTTTTAAAGCTCTGGTTTTCGCCATGACTCCTCAGCTACTGCAAATCAAAAGCCAAATGCTCTCTCACAACACAAATTAACCCTAGTGCCCCAAGAGCCAAAAAGATCTGGGGCCTAATACAAAAAGGGGAGAGTGTGGTGCAAGAAGGACTTAAAACCCTGGGGACTCCAGGAGGAAGATGGGGGACCTCCAGGGCTCTGGGTGCTTCTTCTGCATTCCTCAAGGGCTTGGGGGGTTACCAATAGTCTCCTTGAGGCAGTTTGTGTAGTCATGAAATCTGTCAAAGGATAAAATTGTAACAATGTAGCTTAAAGATCTGGCCACACTTTATTCCATAAAGTAGAGTAAGTGAACTCCTGGAGATTTTTTTTTTTTTTAATAAGATAATCTGAGCAAGACCAGCCTGCTTCTCTACCATTGCAAGGTGGAATGGAGTCCTCTTTATTTGGCTTCCAGTTGATTCCTGTAAAAGCTCCTGAAGGAGTGACCGCCTCTAGGTCACATGAGGGTGAGCTGCTTGAGACTTAATTGCTCCTTTTATCACAGAAGTTGTGTCCTGTGATGATTGTCCCAGGTTTCTCTTTCTCTTTCATATTACTATTTCCTCTGCAGTTCTCTGTCCCTTTTTTTTCCCCACCTACTTCCCAGAGCAGAGAGATTGTGATTGTATATAAAGAAGAACTTGGAAAGCTTTTTTTTTTTAATTGGTACATTTTGAAGAATTACTTGATTTATAGATGATAAAAGTAGAGTATAGTGAGTTGAAAGACTCCTGCTCCTAGTCCCCAACCAAATATGGTCAGGAACAAAAATTAGGAACTAAAAGACATTACTTATTTTTGGATGTGGTAGCACAAGCCTGTAAGCTTATAATCTCAGTACTTGGGAGGCTGAGACAGGAGGATCACAGATTTGAGGACAGCCTTAGCAACTTGGTGAGACTCAGCAACTTGGCAAGACCCTGTTTCTTTTTTCTTTTTTGCGGTACTGGGGATTGAACTCAGGGGCATTCTACCTCCGAGCTATACCCCTAGCCCTATTTTTTTATTCTTTATTTTGAAACTGGGTCTCACTAAGTTGCAGAGGGCCTCACTAGGTAGCTGATGCTGGCCTCGAACCCGAATCCTCCGGTCTCAGCCTCCCGAATGCTGGGATTACAAGCGTGCGCCACCACGTCCGGCAAGACCCTGTTTCAAAAAACAAAAAATAAAATAAAAAGAGGTGGAGTTGAATGCCCCGGGTTCAATCCCTAGTACTAATATATATATCTGACTTATTGTCAGGCCAAGAATTATTTCTTCCATTAGGCCAACTTCCAGAAGTTTCTGGAAAGTAAATGGAAGTGGGTAAATGAAAAATTGAACTGTTTTTTCTCCCTACTCACATTCACTATAGAACACTTCAGTGGGAGATGGTTAGTGTGGGAGTTTTTTCCACATTAACAAGTCTCTGACATTAGCTGGGTGTCATACAATGCAATGCAATACAATACAATACTATTCAATTCAATTCAGACACTGTCTACCTGGAGTTAGTGCAGAACCCAGAGATAAGGGGTCAATCCCATAAGACTGCCTTCACTTCACATGCCAATCACAAGTCCAAGCTCTCATCTGGACTTCTGACCAAATGACTATAAATCAGAGGTTCCCACTGCCCCTTCCTGGGGTTTCACCACTTGCTAGAACAGCTCACAGAACCCAGGGAACCACTGGTGTTTACTGGTTATTATAGAGGGTACAGATGAGCAGCCAGATGAAGAGCTACCTGAGGCAGGTTATGCATGGGCTGCGACACCCCCTGCAGGTGTGCCTCCCTCCCAGATTATAGAGTGTTCAGCACCCCAGAAGCTCTGCAAATCCCAGTGATTAGGGATTTCCATGCAGGCTTCATCATATAGGCATGGTGGATTATTTACGCACGCTCCAGCTCCTCCCCTCCCCCCTTTCCACATAGGCTGGGAGATGGTGCTGAAAGGCCCAAGCTTCTAATCGTGGTGTGGTCATTCTGGTGACTGTCCCCCCATCCAGGAGCCCACCAAGAGTCACCTCACCAGAACCAAAGATGCTCCTACCACCCAGGAAATTCCCAGGAGTTTAGGAGCAGCTTTGTGTCAGGAGCTGGGTCAGAGAACAATTACTAGCATAAAAGATGCACCAACATCTCTATCATTCAAGTAATGACAAGAGTTTTAGAAATTCTGGGCCAGGAGCCAGGGACAGATGCCAAACATTTTTTATTATGTCCCAGTATTGGAATGTGATGCCCTCTCATATCCTACTGTTGGGGTTTTCTTCCCTTGGGGTTGGGGCTGTTACTGTGCTTAAGCCAGCCTGCTAATCATGTGGTATATGACCTCACCTTGTGCTTGGTTAGGAGTAAAGATGGCTTCTCTGATAACCTAAGGATGGCACTGGAAGCTGCTTTCTCTTAGCTGTGGTATTAGACTCTCTTAACCAGCTTCCAGGGCTCCTGGCTTCATTTGCACCAAGCCTCATAGGCACAGGGCAAGGGACAGCAGAGCAAGGGCTGAGGAAGACCCATTCTGTTTACTTGTGCTCAGATTGGACAGTGTAATGAACAACTCCCTAAATGTAAATGTGTTGTAGACACAACAGAGGATCTTACTACAAAAAGACTCTTAGAGTGGGCATTGACAGTATTCTAGCCATTCACTCCATATTTTAACTTAAACATTTTATTTAGAATCTATTATGTGCAAAACATAGTGCTAGACCCTAGAAATTTGTGTAGAATACAGGGAAGATTGTATGACACACATAATCATTGTCATAGGAAGCTCAATCTCAAAGGAACAGAGACATATGGCTGTTATTATCATTTGTCTTTAGTCTTTTTATTGCTTGGTAAAAATCTCCTTTATAGCATCCTTACTTGCTTCTTCTTTTTCCTTCTGAGCAGCCCTGAAAAGGCTGCTTTCCTGGTTCCTGAGTTTTCAGACTATTGGCTCATCAGCAACCTTCTTTCCTTTACTTATAAGATGACCCAGACATTTTCTCCCAATGTTATTATCTTTTTTTTTTTTTTTGGCGGTACTGGGGATTGAACTCAGGGGCATTCTAACTCCGAGCTATACCCCCAGCCCTATTTTTTATTCTTTATTTTGAAACCAAGTCTCACTAAGTTGCGGAGTGCCTCACTAGGTAGCTGAGGCTGGCCGCGAACCCGGATCCTCCGGTCTCAGCCTCCCGAATGCTGGGATTACAAGCGTGCGCCACCACGCCCGGCTCCCAATGTTATTATCTTGTTATGTTTCTACCTTGATATTTAGGGGACCCTTTCCTTTGTTGCTTCATCCTCACTGGGAAGTGGGCTAAAATGGGAAGAAGCTGGGTTTTGCCTCTGACACACATAGGATTGAATTTTGCCTTCATCATTTGCTAGCAGAGTTAAGAAGATACTAGCAGGTTTCTTAGCATCTTGAAAGACTGGTTTCTTAATCAGTAAAAAGGAGAGAGGTATTAGTGCCTGTTAGGTTCTTATAAAGGTCACAACAGCACTGGAAAGGTTAGAGAAGTACAAATAGTAAGTGCTCTAACAACCTCTGCTCTGCCTTCGAAGGACTGAGGTGTCACCCTGCTAATCAGGTAGGAGTGTATTTGGAAGCGCAGCCTCCTTGAGACCCCATTGGAATTGGATTAGGAGACAAGGTGACCTCTCCATAGGGCACTACTGTGTTTTGTATATTCCAGTGTTTGTTATTAGATAAAGTAATGTGGCGCTAAGCCTTAATGGTACAGCTAGGCATGCCTTGCTCAGCACAGGGATACCACTAGATGCTGGTGCAATTTCCAGAACAACGTCAGAGCTGAGGCTTTGGGCTGGGCAGGAGTGGGTCTGCTGGTGCTTTTAGATGTCTGGCCCTAGTTTCACTCCAACTCTAGAGTCAGGTCCATGCTAGGAATGTAACCAGATCCTGCTGCAGTCCTGATTTGTTCTAGAACCAATCTTCTATAGAACAAGGTGTTTAACCTTCCAAGGGAAATTTAGAAGGAATGCTGTATAACAGTGTTTATCCATGTGTCCTTTTGCTTTATGAGGTTAGGATCCCTATCTCTGATACCTGATGAAAAGACAGATCGAGACCTAAGAAAGAATTCCATAACATTATATCGACAGCATCCACAACATAAAATTAACCACATCAGAGAGAAAAGGAAAAGAAACAAATAAGTAATTGAGAGGTGCAAGGAGAGGTACATAGAGATGTTCAAAGGTGTTTGCTTCAACACTGTTTGTAATAGGGGAAAATTGGAAGCAATGTACATGATCACAGACAGGGAAATGGATGCACTGGTATAATCATTTAATGGAATCTATACAGAAGCTAGAGTGTATGGCTTTCATTGATGGGTACCTGAAGATAAATAGCAAGTGTAATTTTGAGTGAAAAAAATCATCAAGTATTAAGCTAGGTGTGGTGGTACATGCTTGTGGTCCCAGGTAATCTGAAGGCTGGGGCAGGAGGATTGCTTGAGTTGGAGACCAGTCTAGGCAATATAGCTAGGCCACTTGTCAAAAACAAAACAAAAACAAAAACACAAAACAAAACCAACCAAAAAGCCAACCAGTGCCGGGCGTGGTGGCGCACGCTTGTAATCCCAGCATTCGGGAGGCTGAGACTGGAGGATCCGGGTTTGTGGCCAGCCTCAGCTACCTAGTGAGGCACTCCACAACTTAGTGAGACCCGGTTTCAAAATAAAGAATAAAAAATAGGGCTGGGGGTATAGCTCGGAGGTAGAATGCCCCTGAGTTCAATCCCTAGTACCGCAAAAATAAATAAATAAATAAATAAATAAATAAATAAAAGCCAACCAAAGAAACCAAGCAGGTCATAGCTGGGAGTGTAGTTTAGTGGTCCAGTATTTTTTTGGCATGCATGAGGCCTAGGGTTCCATCCCAGCATCATGGGGGGTGGGTGGGGGGGAAGCAAGTCTTAGAAGATTATGTAGAATATGATACCTTTTATCTGAATAAAAGTGCAAATTATATTGTTGTGATTGCATACAGAAGTAGTAATTTATAGAAATATGCAAGGGAAGGATACATGCCAGTTGCAGGATGGTGGCTAGTACCAGAAAAGTGAGGGAGGAAAAATTGAATAGGGTGTAGGAGTCAATTTAGCTTTGTTTCTTAAAATAAAGGTCTGAACTTAATAAAGATGGTCCCCTGCCAGTTGTGGTGGGGCACACCTGTAATCCCAGTACTTGAGAGACTAAAATAGGAAGATTGCAGGTTTGAGGCCAGCTGTAGTAACTTAGCAAGACTCTTAGCAACTTAGTGAGACCCTGTTTCCAAATAAAACACAAAATACGACTGAGGGTAGGTCTCAAAGGTAGAATGCCTCTGGGTTCAATTCCCAGCACCACAAAAAATAAATAAGTAAAATAAAATACAAAAATAAGGTTGGCCCCTGCCTTACAATGGTTTAATTTAGATTTTTAGACTTTATAATAGTACAAAAGCATACTCATACAATCATTATGCTTTTTATTTCAGTACAATACTTGATAAATTACATGAGGTATTCAATAGTTTATTATAAAATAGGCCTTGTGTTAGATGATTCTGCCCAACTGTAGGCTAATCTAAGTTTTCTGAGCATGTTCATGATAGATAAGGCTATGCTATGAATGTTCAGTAGATCAGCTGTATTAAATGCATGTTTGGCTTTTGGTATTTTGAACATACCGTGGGTTTTATCAGGACGTCACCACATGATAAATTAAGGGGTATCTGTATTAGCAGCATGTGAAGAGATGAAACCTAGGTGGTGGGAACCCAGGTGTCATTTTTATGATGTTTGCAATATTTCATGCATAAAATAAAACCTCCATATCTTTGCAGCTCCCTGTTTGGCCCTTTGTGCAGGGACAGTGCTGTACCTGTGTGGCTCAGCATAGCAGTTTCTCCTTACAGTGAAGCTCTGGAGAAGGGAGGTAGAGCTGCTGGGCAGTGGCATCCCCAGTGCTGAGTGGCCTGTGCTGGTGCCTCTTACCCCAGCTGCAGTGGGATTGTTTTCTCCTTCCCATGGCTGGTGAGGTCTCTATTGGCTCCACCGGCTGACCACTGACCACTCTCACCACCAGGGCCACAAGGTGTCGGTGCCACTCATGAGAGAAGTTGAGGATTCCTGGCTAAGCCACTCAGACCTTAATAATAAATGAGGTGGTTTTGAATGAGTGTTAACCTGCGGCAAGTTTGCACCTTCCGATTCCCAATTCATATTCTCTAGGCAGTCTGATTCCTAGCTAGACTGGAATCTCCATCTAGAGGTAGTTTTGCTTTGTCCATCAATATATATATAAGATGATCATCAGTAACATGTGTGGCTTTCTTTCTGTTTGTTTAGCTCACAAATGTGTACAGTACATCACCATCTCTGAGCCGTTATTTCACTTCGGTTGACATAGCGCACTTCAGGTAAGAGCGTGGAGCATGACATTTTGGTCTCTTTCTCTGGAAAGAGGGTCCTCCCCACCCCGGGCACCATGTACCTAGAAAGACTCCTCTGAGCCTCAGAGCAGGAAGGGGACCAATAACAGAATCACAGCGAGTCAGTGCTGGGACAGTCTTTGGAGACCAATTAGTTCAACTCTTGTATTTGACAAATGATAAAAAGGAAGCCCAGACTATTTATGTGATTCAGTTCAGGCCACAGAGAGAGAGGAAAAGTCAGTCCCAGGTAACCCACTCCTACTTAACAGTGGACATGCAAAGAAATTATGGGTGGAAATAGATATCATATTATATAATTTCCATCACATCAGATAGAGAGGGGATGGAAATGGTACAATTCATATGCTGCCTTTTGTCTTTGAGGAGCACAAATAAAGTGGAAATTAATTCTCCTTGTATAATATTAAAAATATAAATGTATATACTACAGGAGAATTCTATCTTTTGCCTCACTGTCCCTATATTACCACCAATAAAATTCACCACTGTCAATAGTTGGGTGTGATTTCTTCTGCATATGTATTTACTATATATACTGTGCATGTATACACATACACACGTTTTTTTCTTTTTAATTTCCTCCTAATCTTTCATAATATTGGAATGTAGTCAAAAGGGTCTAGATGTATAGAGGAGTCATTTTTACTAATCTTTTATAGTGTTAGGATTATTGGAAGTGATTTAAGCAAGATTTACAAGGCAGGGCATCCAGTTCCTAAGATGTCTCTGGGATGTGACATCAAAACTATCTAATATATTAAGATCTCTCAAGCCATGCAGTTTTCAACTTGTAATATTAGTACGCCTGGGAGAGAAAGCATGTAATGTCAGTGGTAACACCAGGGGGGTAGGACCAAAATGCAACAAGTTATGGTGTTGGCTGCCTTCTTTATTTTTTTGTAGAAACCCCTCCCCCCAAAGCACATGCTACCTGATGTTGCCATCCTCCGCAGTGTTCCCTTTAATGACAAACCACTGGTACTTAAATACCAGTAGAAAAGGGAGAAATGTGTAATCAGACCCAACACTCTTTCCTTCATCCCTTTGATGCAACTTGCAATTGAAAGCCTGCAGCAAAGGAGAGAGGAAAGCCCTCACAGAGCCTTCCGAGGCTTCCTAAGAATCTAGCTCCATGCTCTGGGTCTTGAAGAGCTGCAACCATGTCACAGGGGGGCCATAGACCCGGGTGAAAACTCATCAGAAACCTGAGTAAGACATGGTTGTAAATCTAGCTAGGACTTCTTAATGTTACAGAAAGAAAAACTCAAGGGGTTCAGTATATTAGGTAAAGAAATTATGCCTGGAAAACATTTTGTTTTATTTTTAAAAATCTAGGCAGAGTTTCTAAAATGTTGAATTGAGATACGAAAGCCATTTTTTCCCCAAAAGCATGCTGCTGTACATGGGCAGGAGATGGCCATATCCCTGGAGTGTCCATTTGTGTTTACCAGGGGATCCTGACCTGGGTCCTAGACTAGTCCAGCAGGAATCTGGAAAAAGTCCTTTGGCTTATCAGCTCATAGACTCACTTCAGTGTGGGCTACTGAGGCAAAGCCCACAGGATTCACTGATTCCCTGAACATTCTTATTCTCCCCTCTGAGATTCAGCCTAATGTAAATTCACCCAGCAATCTGAGGTGGGAACTGATGGGTTGGCCAGGCTGGACTAGGCAGTCTGCTATCATTCAGCTTCTGCCTGGTCTTCTGGAAGTCCACCTCCGGCCCTTCTCATTAGCCATTTCAAGTCCTGTGGGCATGCAGGGTGGCTTCCTGACCAGGTGTTGGTCATTGTTAGCATTAAGTAAAGGCAGAGCCCAGAAAAGTAACAGCACCTGTGAACTAGGGCAGCTGGAGTGGAGGGTGAAAGTGCACAATTCATCCTGTCTTTGGTGAGAGCCCTGAAACTGTGCGTTTCTTCAGAGTCCCAAGACTGTATTGTTCATTTGATCTGTAGGGCTTGGCACTCTTCTTGGTCATAGAGTTTACAATCCTGTTTTGTCAGCCACAATGTACAGTGTAAGGCTGGCCACAAGGGGGAGCTCTTTGTCCTCTGCAGTGGTGGTGGCCTGATTCCAGCCCTTGGGACCTGAGCATCTATAAAACACCCTCGGGTGATAATCTCAGATGTGACCGCATACTAATTATTTTATTGCTGGTTCTTAATCTAGGTCATCTTAAGCCAAACTAATAGGATAACTGTGGGAAGCCTAAATGCTGAGGTAGTGTTTAAAGAGCAGAACAAGGTACAAATTAACTGAGGCTAGGCCTGTGATTAGTTTTATTCTGAAAATGGGAAAATAGGCTGTAGGAGGATGAAAGGGTTAGGGTGTCCTCAGAGTCAGGATTTTCTGAGGAAACCGTGGCCATCCTGCCTTAGGGATCTCTGGGACTGGAAATGAGACAGACCCACGTGTAGTTCTGTGCTGGTGCTCAGGGCAGTCTGTAGGGAGCTCTGGATCCATCTTAAACGCTTTCATAGGTTAAATAAGAACCAGTTACACTGAATAGCTCTGACATCGACTTGTAGGGGCAGCATTGAGAACATGGCGATGGGGAACACAGACGAAGGGAAAGTGCTTGGCTTAGAGGATGAAAGACTGGTGTTGGGACCCAGGACATGCCAACCCTTGATTTTCTTTGATAGTAGTTGAGTGTGCCTCTCCCTTCCACAGCCTCTTCCACTGAACCCCTGAAGGATGAGCACTCAGCAGAGGGAGGAGGGTGTGGTTACCTCAACTTTTTGTGATGGACTTTGGGAGGATTCTTCTAGGACAGTTCACTGACTACATTGTTTGTTGGAAGAAGATGTGGTTCCCGAGTTTCAGTGTGATTCTGTTTATGCCTGAATGTCTCTGGTTTGGCTTGCAGTGATGAGAATGCCACGGTCACCTACCACCTGCAGTTTGGGGTTCCGGCGGAAGATGACGGTTTTATGAAGTATATGATGAGTGAGGAGTTCGTGCTGGGCGTTTTGCTGCAGGATTTCCATGATGAGAATGTGCCCAGTTGTGAGAGTCTGGGGCTCGATCCAGCATCTCTCTTGCTCTATGGTAAGTAGTGAAAGTAAGGAGGTCAAGGCTGGGATGATAAGCAGGTGAACAGAGTGGGGACAGATCGTTTGGTTTGGTGACTTGGGTGGCTTGGATTGTGTACACCACTCATCCATTCATTCTTCCATGCAGCCTGGATTGTTTCTGTGAGGATATGTTCCATGCTCTGTGGGGATTACATAATCCCTGCCCTCCATAAGCAAACAGCATAGTTGAAAAAAAAGTTTTGG
>PVLC010042892.1:0-12774 GCA_004027655.1 Graphiurus murinus | reverse complement strand
CTAATATGCAGATACTAGGGAGAGGATGGGGCATAAGAGGGTCTCCAGATGAAAAAGGAAAAACCCTAGATAAGCAAAGAAGTTGACTTAACTGAAGGGGATGGACAGGGAAGTGGGAGGGGGGACACCCTAATGCACATGATGTACTTGCATGAATATATCAAGGTCAATCACTAAACTGAACTTGAGCAGGAGAGAGGTTAACGGAGTGGGGTGGGAATTGGGGAAAGGGTTAGATGAGAAATGTGTGTATATATGCCTTTATCAGCTTGTACCTAACAAAGATGTATGATTATAATGCACCAATTGATAAAAAATAAATTAAAAAACAAAAGTCTAAATTAACAATAATAGTTTATTTCCTAGTTGTCTAAAACTAAAAATGACTTAATATTCATTAACCAAGAGATTACACAAAAAGCAAATTGCTGTTTATCCATACAATTAGGCAGTAAGCCAAGATAAATTGATAGTCAAGAAAATAGATGAACCTCAAAAAGGAGAAATACTATAAAGGCTCCCTACTATATGATTATATGTCTATGAAATTCTGGAAATGTATATGGTAAATACATATAATTTTTTCTGAAATTTAACATACCAAATCAAATCAAATATATAAAATATGTTTCAAAGCATTTATTACTTTCCTTAAACATCCCCTGTCATACTTTATCACTTTAATAAAATATATAACAGAATTTAGAAAGCAAAAATAATATGCAGCTTTATTTATAAACTATGAATAATAATTTGAAAATGTATACACATCATTTTAGAATTAATATTTACAAGTATTTTTTTCTCCAGTATTTTTGTGGTCACAATTTCTTTTTTTTTTTGCGGTACTGGGGATTGAATTCAGGGGCATTCTACCTCCAAGCTATACCCCCAGCCCTATTTTTTTTTTTTTTTATTCTTTATTTTGAAACTGAGTCTCACTAAGTTGCGGAGGGCCTCACTAGGTAGCTGAGGCTGGCTGCGAACCCGGTTCTTCCGGTCTCAGCCTCCCAAATGCTGGGATTACAAGTGTGCGCCACCATGCCCGGCTTGTGGTCACAATTCAACCATGAAAGTTCAGTGAGTTACATAGTTTGTTTATAGAAAATATTGTTAGGAATCAAATTTGAAATTGTTATTATCATTTCAACTACCAAAACATTGCTACATGATTATATTGGCATGTCATTTGTCCTTTTAAAGTTGGCCTAAATTGGCCTTACGTAGAACACAGCAGAATTTTTTTTTTTTTTTTTTTTTTTTGCGGTACTACGGATTGAACTCAGGGGCATTGTACCTTTGAGCTACACCCTCCAGTCCTATTTATTATTCTTTATTTTGAAACCGAGTCTCACCAATTTGCAGAGTGCCTCACTAGGTAGCTGAGGCTGGCCGCAAACCCGGATCCTCCGGTCTCAGTCTCCAGAATGCTGGGATTACAAGCGTGCGCCACCAGACCCGGCCACAGCAGAAAATTTTAAATCATGATTTCTTAATTTTTTTTTTTTTTGTGGTACTGAGAATTGAACTCAGGGGCATTCTACCTCTGAGATAGCCTTATTTTATTTTCTATTTTGAAACAAGGTCTTACTAAGTGGCTGAGATTGTCCTCGAACCTGTAAGTCTCCTGTCTTAGCCTCCCAAATACCAGATTACAGGTGTGCAGTACCACACACAACTCTTAATTTTGTGTTTCAACCATCAAAAAATCAGTAACCTCTTTCTGGAGATTTGCTATGTACTTGGAATTTGCACTGTTTTTGTCTCCAGAGATAGCCATTTATTCTCACTTGCCAACTTATAAGGAAAAGCCTTCATGGTGCTTGGCTTTGATCACACACATAATTCTGTAACATTATTGTGAAGTCATTTAAAAACACTTTCCATTTCTTTGAGCTTTAGTCTTTGTTGGATGAAATTTGAAAATATACTTTACTTGTTCTTTGTTCAAATAATTTAATTCTACCATCTTGGAAGGCAAAATAAACCAATTTTTTTTCAATAAAAATGATTATATGGGATTTTGAAATTACTATCATAATTATTCTCTGAAGGAATATTACTAATATTAAACAAGTATTGTTATCCAGAATATGTAAGTATAATAACTAACAAATGAAAAAAAAACTTATTAGACCAGATTGTACTGTGATAATCAATTTTATCTTATAATGCAAAAAAGATAGAACTAATCATAATTTTGAAAATAATGACAATATCTTAAATATATATTATTCAAAAATTATTAAAATTTTAAGATTTTTAATTTACATAAATTAATATCTATTTAATCTCTAATTCTACTTGGTATACTTTTATGAGGAAGCAAGTATAATTTATTTTCCCAATATCTTTACATTTTTATTATATCATGCATTTGTGTAGTTTTTAGTTTCTTTAGCATATATAGAATAATTTTACAGTATAATAATTATTCAGTTATTGTACATGTTTATGTTCATAAAATTTTCACTTTGTAAAAGCAGTATAAGACAAATTATTATTTGTTGGTTTTCCAAAGATATTGATACTTGCTTTATTTAGTAAGTGCACCTATTATGTAAAATATAATATTATTATGTAATTTTAGATATTGTTTCCCTTCCATTTTTATTTCTGATTTTGTAAATATATATCTAGTAATAGAGAAAAATAAAACAAATCAAGCTACCATTAACACAAGAACACTTACTTAATGTGTCTTTAAACATATGAATATGTTTTTATTTAATTTCAAATTTGAATATATATTATTGAATAATGGCACAGTATGAATATATAGTCTGATGATTGTCATTTTGTAGACATAATATGTTTAACATAATGAACAAGATTCTACATCCTTGAAGTTAATTTCAATTATTTATAGTTGACCAACTAAATAGTTAATAATAAAATGATATCTTCATTATGAAATTATTACATATTGCTAGAGATATAATGAAACATATACAATAAAATTTAAAGCAATGTGTACAGTTTCTTAACTCAGAAACAACTGTAGCGTTCTACATAACCGATGTTGCGTCCCACGCCACACGGGGTAGAGTAAAGCAGACCAGCCGCTTTGCTCATAGGGGCCAAGCAGAGGGAGTGTCGTGGCTGGGCCCACCACCCTGGGGAGTCGGGGAAGCCCCCCAAAAAACCAGCACCGGCCGAGAGTCCAGTCAGCGGTCAAGGGGCGCCACAAGAACTCAACTTTATTGGAACATATAATAGTATATATGGGCAGGTCAGGTAGGGAGGTGAAGCTGGGGAGGGGGAGCCAATCAGAGCAGATCTCATCACCTATAGCTGCAGGGGAGGGAGGTAGGCCTTTCCTTGACCCACCCACGGGTTTCCCTAGGTCTGAGGGGTCAGATTTCACCAAGAAAGGTCAGAGCCTGTGAGTGCTGAATGCCACATAACATGAGCGATCCCTACAACAACTACTATTAGCCAACTGTTATAGATTCAAGCCAAAATTTTCTAGAAAAAATATTTTACATAGATATTGTGCTATTTATGTAGAGATATATAATCTCCTTCTTAGTTATCAACATTTCATTAATTTGATGGTATATCTTTCACATTTCCAATAAAAGTAAATTACTGGTACAAAAATCTAACATTTAAATACATTTAAATTTACATAAATGCATATTCTATTTTAATGACCATCTTGATTATTCAAAATATTTCAAAATATTTCTTGTATTTTTAACTTTTTCTTCTTTTTTTTTTTTTCTGTACTGGGGATTGAACTCAGTTCATTCCACCTTCAATCTATACCTCCAGCCTATTTTTTATTTTTTATTTTGAAACAGGGTCTCACAAAGTTGTGGAGTGTCTCACTAAGTAGCTGAAACTGGCCGTAAACCTGGATCCTCCTGTCCCAGCCTCCTGAATGCTAGGATTACAAGCGTATTTCTAACTTGTTAATAGATTAAATTACTGGAAATATTTACTGTGCCAAAGAACTATATTTTAAGGGAAATTTTATACTTTCAAGTTGTTTTAAAAATGTGTCAGTTTTTAGTGTTTGCATTGATTATGAAACATAGACTTCCTAAGAGTATTTCTCCCCCAAAATTTTAAGTAATTTTTTTTTTTTTTTTTTTTTTTTTTTTTTGCGGTACTGGGGATTGAACTCAGGGGCATTCTACCTCCGAGCTACTCCCCCAGCCCTATTTTTTATTCTTTATTTTTGAAACCGAGTCTCACTAAGTTGTGGAGTACCTCACTAGGTAGCTGAGGCTGGCCGCGAACCCGGACCCTCAGGTCTCAGCCTCTTGAATGCTGGAATTACAAGCGTGCGCCACCACGCCCGGCTTAGTAATTTTGTTTTTCAAAGATTGTCATTTGATAGTCTAAGATCTTATTGTTAGTCTTTATATTTATAAGATTTATACTTGGATAATGTTACCTATTTTTGGTAATTTGTTGTATGATATTTTATAGATTATCAGAAAAGTTATTTTATTATTGTTATAAATATTTTAGTAAAATTTTGTATACAATTTTTATGTTTTATCATTATTTTTTACAAGTTATATGCAAATATGTAGTCATGTGGTCTTATTTCAGATTTTCTATATAATTCATTATATTACATTTTTAGAGGACAGAATGTATTTAGATTTAGATTACCATCATTTGGAATCTTGATAACTTATGTAAAACCTTTTAGCATTATTAAATCTGTATGTAAAATAAAATAATCCTTTAGATTAGAAAATATAGGGCAAATAATAATAGTTTATAATTCTTTATGACTTGGTGCAGTTTCCATAACTAAACCTTTATTATACATCTTGCAATTTTCTAAGACAACATTGCTCAAACTGTGGTATCCAAACCATCAACATTATTATCATGTAGAAACTTGTTAGAAAGACAGATCTTCAGATTCCATCCTGGATCTACTGAAACAGAAAATCTGGGGATGTGGCCAAGCTTTTTATATTTCCATGCAGGTTTTATTTTGTATCTTTTCCAAACTTTGACTTTCATTCTGTGTATGCCATTGAACTTGAAGTGAACTTTTTATAAATAATATATTGATAAGTTTTGTTGTGTTTTTCCACTTTGCAAATCACGACTTTTTTTGGTGTATTTAACCATGTAAATTTATTTTAAATATTATGTTAAGTAATATCTGAAATTTAGCTAACTGTTTCTGTTTAATTTCTCTGCTTCTTGTTTATTATTTCTCCTTTATTGACCTCCTCTGAAGTATTTGAACCTTCTTTAGCATTTCACCTTTATTTTTCTTTGGTTTTTTTGAGTATATATTTGTATGATTTTCTTAGTATTTCCTCTAGATAGTGCAATATTTGTATGTATTTTTTCATGGTCTAATGGTAGGAGCACTTAGACATTTCAAATAAAGTGTAGAATCCTCAATTTCATTTAAGTCTTTCACTTTTGCACTTTTACATATAGTTTTCTTATTTATCATATGGTGTGATAATTTAGTCACAGTATTCTAATATACATTTTCAAACTCATGAGGATAGTTTCTTATATGTATTTATGTATCTGCTCTTTTAGCTGTACTTTCTTCAACTCCAGTATTAAAAGATTTTTTTTCTTTAATCTCTTTTTTGTTTTAAGATTTCCCTTTAGATCTTCAAGGATAGCCTCAAGATCTGCCACCCCCAAATTATTTTCCCCCCTTATTTTTGAATGACAAATTCATTTGATATACAATTTACTGTTAATAGTAACTTTCTCCCATTCCTTGGAAAATATCATACAATTTACTTCTGGACACCATGGCATCTAATAAGGAATAGATTGTCATTTTCATCTGTAAATAGGCATCATTTCTTTCTTGCTACAATCAATATTTTTCTTCAGTTTTCAGAAATTTTATTGTGGTGTGACTCAGTTAGGTTAGGGGCTGTTTATCCTATTTGGTGTTACTTTGGGTATATCCTATTTGAGGTTCAACCAGTTTCTTAAATCTGTATATTCTTGTCTTTCACCATAGTTAGGAAGTCTATAGTCAGTATTTCATTAAATAAACTTTCAGCTCTATTCTGCTTCTTTTCTTTGAATTTAAGGGTTACAAATGACAGATATTTTGTTATTGTCTCATTTTATTATTTTCCAAAGTAAAAATTTTATAAGATATATTAGTAATTTCAATGGACCTTAATATGTACTATAAAATTAGTAAAATTGAGAAAATATTTGAGTTGTGAGTTAAAGTCTATATTTGAATAGCAGTTGTGAATTTAGTAAATAATATTAATTTTTGAAAATTACAGAGAATACGTTATATAGTTATTACTGGGTCCATAATACTAGGTCCAAATATAGCATAATATGTAATTATTAATATAAAATAATTTGAAAACTAACAATATTGCTTTAAAATGTAACTAAAATATTTTAGCAATACCACTTTAAAAATGTTATCCTGTATTTGGAATACTTTCTTTAGAGGTTATACTCAGTGGAAATTATTAAGTATGCTTTCACATATTTATAATTTTATACTAATACTTCAATTTTGCTAAATCATTTAAAACATTTATATTAAATATTTTAATGTAATAATTATTGAGACATTAGTATAACTGAAACTACTTATTATTGCAATAATAAAAAATAGATTATTTTTAAAATATTAAAATTTCATTTTACACCTGTATAATAAAAGCTAAAATAGAATCATTATAAATTTGAGCAAACACATCCTTACAATTTTTCTGTTTTTACTACTTACTCCACATTCAATTCTCTTCAGAGAATGGCACTTTTAACAGAGAGGTTAGGTCATATAACCCTTTGCTCTAAAGATTCTAAAGTGTTCCCATTTCACTCAGAATAAAATATAAAGTCCACTTTTCATCTTATTTCTTTTGACCTCAACCACTCAACTCCTGAATCTGTCCCAATCAAATCATAAATAATCCTATCTTAGGGACCTTTTGAGCTACTCCTAGAAGACCTTTCAGCTGTGTTCTGAATGACTAGGGAACCATGTTGAGTGCTATAATAAAACAACCTCTTTTTGAGAAATCTGTCCTTGATCTCCCTACCTGAAATAGTCCATTTTTAATCTACTTATCTATTCTACTTTATTTATCCAAAGATAATGTATGGAGAAAAATATATACTAAATTCTGGGAATCTAAAACTAAATGTGGTAAATCAGAAAGCATCTATAATAATGAGTTATAAATATTTTAAGATATGTTGTGCACAAAACCCTAAATTATTTGTGCACAACATTAGTTTACATGTTTACCTAGCATCTGCTTTTGTGTAGATAATGACCAATGTAACTAAAAAAAAAAAAATGCTAAAATATGTTTTTAGAAATAGGATTAAAATTAATGACAAGTATAGCCAGGCATGTTGGTGGATGCCTGTAATGCTGCAAAGACAATAGGATCACAAGTTTATATCAAGCTAAGACTCAAAAACTCAGCAAGACACTAAGCAACTTAGGGAGACCCTGTTTCAAAATACCAGTAAAGGAGTAAAAAACTGGGGATGGAGCTCAAAGGTAGAATGCACCTGAGTGAGTCCTCAACTCAGGAACTCGGGATCTGCAGGGTCTTCGGTTAAGTGATGGAAAAGAATATTAGCACATACCAGTCAGAGACATGGACAGAGATTTATTTGGGGAAAAAGGAAGAAATATACGTTCAAGAGAGAATGTGGGCCACTTAAAGATGAGGATGGCATTTTGGGGAGTGCAGGTCTCTTTTCTTATAGGGGACTTTCCTGAAGGGTGTGTGAAGATGATATTATTTCAGTAGTGCCAAGACAATTCCTGGTGGTCTGGTCAAACTCAAGGTCCTCAGATTGATTGGGATCTTCATTATCTGATTGACAGCTAAGCTAGAGTGTGTCATAAATTATAGATTTCTAAAAATATAGTACCTATTTTTTTTATCAGTGCACAGGACAATTATAATTTCTTTTAGATAACTCTAGAATATACATATTTCCTAGGAATTTGGGAGAGCTGGGTCTGGAAAAGAGAACTAATTTGAGGCTGAAACACTTCAGCTCCAGGTTCTTATACTAAACTTATATTTTACTAAGTTGTGAGGGCCTCACTAATTTGCTGAGGCTGGCCTTGAACCTACAATTATCCTTTCTTAGCCTCCCAAGTACTGGGATTACATGTGTTCCCAAGTGCATTTTATAAAGATATAAATATTTTATAGATACTTATCTCTGTAATGTATTAGAATTATGCATATATTGGAAAATACTGTGTTCAAGTTTTCTTTTTTTAGTGAAAACTAGTTTTATTTTAAAATTAAGTGCATAGCACTCATCTAATTCCACTGGTGTAGACTTTAGCACCATACTATTTGCAATTAATATTGTAACACATACATTTTGGTTTGCAGTCTGTACTTGAGTAGTGTTTATTTTGTGGACTTTGGTAAAGCCCTTTATACATATCATTAATCTCTTCACAGTACACACTTAATGATGGTCTGGTAATCTCAAAAAAATAAAACAAAAAACTTTAAAGACTAATCAATAAATTAAAACAAAACCCAGACAACCCCCCACCCACAAAAGCTAACAGCTGTGAATTGTATTTATATTGAAACCTAATGTTTTAAAAATAGTTCTGGTCCTTCAACCACCCCACCCTACTCTGGGTATGCAGTAATAGTAATCAATTATTTTATTCTGTACCCCCAAAGATTAATCCAGTGTTCTTTAACTTTTTAAATATAAATTGGGAAAGTGTTAATAAGCTTTTAAAAAGGCATATTCTTTTATAACAAGAATGACATATAAACCAATCAATAAAAGCATTTGACAAGACATTAAATGACCATAGGCACTGGTTGTTGTTTCGAGTCAGGATCTCTATCCCAATATCTTACTTACATTCGTAGCATTACTGAGGTAGTTAAAATACTGAAAGTGGGACTCCAGGTTGCTGCTGGGTTCTATTTGTGAATGTGAAAGATGTATTTTTAACTTACTTTCCTCCAAATAATTCAAGTTTTCTTAAGGTAAGAACTACTAAAATCCAATTAGCAGGCTTTTTAGAGGAAAACTGATAATCATACATCTTAATGAGGTACAAGCTGGTAGATGCATACATACACACAGCACTCCTTCAACCCTTCTCCAATTCCCACTCCATTTCCTCCCCCATCCTTCCTTCTCATTTTTGGTTTAGTGATTGACATTGATATGTTTGTGAAAGTACATCATGGGAATTAGGGTGTTTTCGGTTAAGTCACCTTATTTGCTCATCTAAGGTTTCTCCTTCTTCATCTAGAGTCCCTTCTATGATCCACTTTCTCCCTAGCTTCCATAAATGAGGGAGAGCATATAATTTTTAACTTTTTGTGACTGACTAAAATCATTTAGTATAATGTTTTCCAGTTCCATCCATTTCCCTGCAAATAACATGATTTTGTTCTTCTTTCTGGCTCAGTAAAATCCATTCTGTACATATCCCATAGTTTTGTAATCCACTTATCTGTTGATGGACATCTTGGCTGCTTACTTTTTGAAATGTTTATGTAGTCATAAAATTAATTCAAAATAAAAGATTTTGTTTCTAAATTACCTCTACAAAATAAACAACAAATAGGGCTGCAAATATAGCTTGGAAGTAGAATGCACCTTGATTCAATTCTCAAAATAATAATAATAATAATAATAATAATAATAATAATAATAATAATAAACAGGAAAATTATAAAAAGTAACTGGACATACCACTGCTATTGGGAAGTGTCAGTATTATTGAAAGTACTGGAAAATGGCAAGTATATCCAGATAGAGACATATTAGTAAAACACAGCAAATATTGTATATGATCTATGATTTATTAAGCTTCATGTAATTTCTAAATTCTGATTATATAAATTATACTTTTATGATATGAAGTGTTAACATTTATGGAAGCTCAGGAAGAGTATGCACATGAAATTTCTCATATTGATTTTGCTACTTTTTTAGGAATTTCAAAAATAAAAATAATATATAAAAATAATATATATATTATAAAATTCATAAATATTTGTGATAATTTGAAGTTATACACCTCTGTATATTTTTTAAAAGTTAAATATATAAGGCATTAAAATACACTCAGCAAAACATTGTTGTAAAAATTTTATTACCAGTGTTTCAAATTTTCGCAGAATTCTGAAAACAGTGGGTGCAATTAATGAATATTCTATCCACAGATACCTTGAGATCCATTCAAAATGAAATGTAAAGATTTTTATTTTATACTTTTATTTTCAGTAGTTTTTTTTTTTTTTTTTTTGGACTGGGGATTGCAGGGTCATTCTACCTCCGAGCTACACACCTAGCCTTATTTTTTATCCTTTATTTTGAAAAAGAGTCTCAGTAAGTTGTGGAGGGTCTCACTAAGGAGTATGATGTTGGCTGTAGTTTTATCATAGATTGTTTATATTTTGCTGAGGTATGGTCCTTCTGTAATAAATTTGTTCAGGGTTTTACCAGTATGGAATGCTGAATTTTATTAAATATTTTTGGTGCATCTTTTGAGATGATTTTATGATTCTATCTTTCATTCTATTGTGATACATTATGTTTATTGGTTTGCATGTGACCTTTTTGGTATGCCATTGGATTTGATTTGACAGTATTTTGTTGCCCATCAATGGATGAATGGATAAATAAAATTCAGTATTTATTATACACAGTAAAATATTACTCAGTTATATAACTAATGTTGTTACTTATAGTGAAATTAATGGAACTAAATATACTATCTCATATGTAGAAGTTAAATAAGTTGATATGAATGTAGAATGTTGTTTACTAGAGGCTAGGGATGGTTGGAGGAAAGAGGATACAAGTAGAACAGATAAGCACCAAATCATCATTATATAGAAAAAATACATTTTATTGGTCTATAGCACAGTTGGGTGACTAGAATTTACAATAACTCATGGTTTATGAAGATTTAGAAAAGAGGACCTTAAAAGTTACAAACATAATAAAATGATAAGGAGATGAAAACTCCTAGTTGCCCTGATTTGATCAACTCCCTTTGTATATATGCTTTGAAATATTATACTTAACATATAATGTGTATAATTATTACACATTAACCAAAAATTAAATGCATTTAATAAGGAACCTTTGATCTCAAGTGTTTTTACAATGATAGAGTTAATAATTATCATGAACTATATTGTATGCTCCTTACTAAAATGTACTGTAAACAAATTTAAACAGTTCAACTTTATATAACAGTTTTCTGTGCATTTTAACATATACTTCTAAAATTAATAATTTTTATCTTTATAACTGTCTCTGAGTGAGAGTAATATCAAACTATTTTACAATAAATACATCATATTATTATAGACTTTTGACATCCTGAAAATTGCTTTAGAAAAAATGCAGTGCTCTCAAATGTAAACCAAGAAAATTTAGACACCATCATAGCTATTTTTCAAATATAACACATTTCCAGCTCATATAATCTAAAACTTCTCTGTTAATGATACCAAAGATCTATAATCTACATATTACTACCAAAGTCACCCTGATAATTGATTTCTTGTTGGTGAAAGAGAACATAACATAAATATTATGGGATAGATGGGAAAATATCTTCTGTTCACATCTAATTGAGTATATCATTATTATTATTCTCATCTAAATACAAGGGATATTTACAATGCGATCTATCTCCATCTGCAGAAAAATTAATCTTTGATAAGCAGGTGTCAGTCTGTTGAACATTATTTTAATTTTTTCTTGCTTCATAGTCATACTTTACACTAAAAACAGAACACCGTAACTATTTCCATTATCACCTCAATACTAAATAAAAATAATTTATAACAACGACTGTTAATATGAATAAATACATGTCAAATACACTTATGTATTATATTTTCAGTTTATTATAATAATTCCATTAGAATTATTATAATATAGTCTAAATATAGTCTAAATTATTATAATATAGTCTAAAATAGTCTAAATTCTCAAAACCTATTATCTAAAAATTTATCAATAGAGCCTATACTTGCATGAAGTAAATTTTAGACAAGATCATTTATTCAACTGGGATTTATGAGCACAATAATTGAAATAGTCTAAATTCTCAAAACTTGTTATCTCATCTGTAGGATATTGATAATATGTAGGCACTAAAGTTGATATAAATATAAACTTCACTACATTCAGAAATGATAAAGTTAGTTCTTTATACATTTTGTCAAACTAAAAACTCCAATCTTACCCATAATCTACCTCTGCTAAAATTCATCATGCAAGAAAGAAAGAGACACAAATTTAGGTTAGCTCCACTTTTTTTGTGTGTGTGTGAATAAATTTACTGCAACATTATTTCTAACCATAATTATTATAATTATTGCTACCAAGTTTATTTTTTGATTTTTTTTTTTTTTTTTGCGGCACTGGGGATGGAACTCAGGGGCATTCTACCTCTGAGCTACTACACCACCAGTCCTATTTTTTATCCTTTATTTTGAAACAGGGTCTCACTAAGTTGTGGAGGGCCTTACTAAATAGCTGAGGCTGACTGTGAACCCGAATCCTCCTGTCTCAGCCTCCCAAGTACTGGGGTTACAAGCATGCACCACCACATCCGGCTAAGTTTTATTTTTTTAATCCACTTATATTCACAAAATACTTTTTTAAAAATTCGGTGTTTTAATATATGGAATTTGAGATGATATAAATTTTAAGAGTTTTATTCAATTCTGTTTTGTTTTAAATAAAGTTAAAAGATTTTCTCTTCTCAAAACTCGCTGTGATTCCCATTCTAAAAATCCC
>PVLC010042891.1:0-12761 GCA_004027655.1 Graphiurus murinus | reverse complement strand
GTTCCTGTTTTGATCAGCTGCCTACAAGCGGCTTCAGCACCGGTGTGAAGTGAATTTTTATTTTTAAGTGCCATTGCCATCTCCTCTGTTCAGAATTCGACATTCAGGAAAATATGTTTATTTTTATGCCATACTGAAATCTACATTGTATATCTGACAAAGCAGTTAAATGTGACAATAAAAACTTATTTAATCATGATACCATTGTTCTAATGTCTGTCTGAGCATGCAGCAAGCAGCAAGGTCATGCCCCAGTAGACTCACTGTGGCTTGCTTATTTATTTATTTATTTATTTATTTATTTATGGGGGGTATTGAGGATGGAACCCAGGGGCATTCTGTCTCCAAGCTACACCCCCAGCCCTATTTTTTATTCTTTATTTTGAAACAAGGTCTCTCTCACTAAGTTGCAAAGGGCCTCACTCAGTAGCTGAGGCTGGCCATGAATCTATGATCCTCCTGTCTCAGCCTCCCAAGTACTGGGATTACAAGTGTGCACCACCATGCCTGGCCCAGTTGACATTTTTAAATAGAGCTTTCAAGCCCGTTGTAGTGGCGCACATCTTGTAATCCCAGTACTTGGGAGGCTGAGACAGGAGGATCACAGGTTCAAGGCCTCAGCAACGCAGAGTCTCATTCTAGCAAGACCCTGGCTCAAAATTAAAATAGGGCAGGGGTGTAGCTCAGAGGTAGAATGCCCCTGGGTTCAATCCCCAGTAACACACACACATTGAATCTGAGAAAGGTCCTCAGAAGGCAGCTTTCCGAGAAGAAATGCTCCTGTTTGAAGTGACTCCTCAGCTTGGCTCGCCCAGCACCTGACCTGGAGACTCGGTGCTCCAAGGGAGCTGTGGGCTCACCTTAGAACCAGCGTGTCCTGGGTTCCACAGGCCACTGTCTTCCAGAATCCAAGGTGTCTGTTCCCGGCAGGGTCTTTACTTCCTCCAACTGGGTTGTTGGTTTTGTTTTTAACTTTCATAAAAAGTTTGAAAATGTCTAATTACATGTCGTAATTGGATCTTTTTGCACTAGGACCCAGACATAAAAATGGAAATCTCATTCCCAAATATTCAGAATAGGTATTTTAAAATTCTAGAAACTGAGCTGGGCATGGTGGCACACGCTTGTAATCCCAGTACTTGGGAGGCTGAGACAGGAGGATCACAGATTCATGGCCAGCCTCAGACTTAGTGAGGCCCTCCACAACTTAGTGAGACCTTGTTTCAAAATAAAGAATATAAAATAGGGCTGGGGATGTAGCTCAGAGGTAGAATGTTCCTGGGTTCAATCCCCAGTACCACAAAAAAAAAAAAGAAAAAAAATCTAGAAACTAGGCCAGTAACACTGTTAACAAAAAGATCTAAACCCATGTTTTAAGGAGGTTAAAAAAAGAGTCTGAGAGAACGTAAAATAAAAATGCAGCAGAAACAGTCTGAGTTATTAGCTGTGTCCCAGATCTGGCTCGCCTCGACTACGTTTCATTTGTTACTAAAAGATCTCCAGTCTTTTACAAGGTTCCGCTTTATCCTTTCCCACAGCAAACTTGAATTCCGCCAGACAGGAAGCCTGAAGGCAAATGTGGTGCTAATAAATAATGGAAAATGTTTACCTTTCAACTTTATGGCAAACAGATTTCCGAAAAGTCCTGGGATTTAGCTGAACCGTCTTCCTTTTCACAGTGGTTTTTGTGATGTCCTAAATGAGGCAAAAGTCGGGACAGGGAGTACGGCTGAACTGGTTACTCTGAGGGTACTACGATCCCTGGCGACTGGGACAAGGGCACCCTCTAGCAAGGAGGTTGGCGGCCAGCCTCAGCTTAGGGAGGCCCTCCGCAACTTAGTAAGACCCTGTTTCAAAATAAAGAATAAACAATAAGGCTGGGGGTGTAGCTCGGAGGTAGAACGCTGAGCTGGGTAGCAAGTGGGGACATATAAGTTCTTTGGTGTGGTGCCCTTCCTGCTGGGGACACTTTGGACGGTATTAAGTATTAGGAGGTGTCAATCCTTGTTAGTGCAGTGCAGATACTAGCAAGTTTGGGAGGCATTCCATTCCAAAGCAAACATAACTCATTTGGGACATTCGTTGTCACCAGCCAATTGTGGCTGGCGGAGCGGGGTCCGTTAGGCCTCCATTAATTATGAGCTGATGTGGTTGAGCTGTACAGAAATGTGGGTCATTCAAAGGACCTTTCTGACAGGTTTTATTTATTTATTTTTAATGAAGATGAACCCAGAGGTATTCTACCTCCAAGCTAGTTCCTCAGTCCTTTATTTTTTTTATTTTGAAACAGGGTCTTTCTAGGTTGCTGAGAGTGTTCATACTTGCTGAGGCCATCCTCAGACCTATGATCCCCCTGTCTCAGCCTCCCAAGTACTGGGATTGCAGGTGTGGGCCACCACACCTGGTTTTTCTGACAGTTTTGACGTGTATGCATGTGGAAGGAATTGGGGAGTGGTGAGTAACTGTTCTCTAAACAATAAGCACAGGTTAGATCCCTGGCACGTATAACATATAAACTAAGAGATGGATTCTATGAGCCGGGCATGGTGGCACATGCCTGTAATCCCAGTACTTGGAAGGCTGAGACAGGAGGATCGCAGGTTCAAGGCCAACCTCAGCAATTTAGTGAGAACTTGTTTCAAAATAAAATAGGCTACCTTGCCCCTGGGCCCAAGAGCTGGATTCTACACAACCTGAATCCTTAAAGAGTTCTCTGCATTCTCAACCTGTCACAATCCTCCCCATTGTTTAAGCCAGCTCAAGTGTCACCTCTTTTGAAAGCCCTTCTGACTCCCAGAGAGGATTGTGCAACCTGAACACCTTGCACACATCTCGATGCAGCACGCAGCCTAGGACGGAGCCAGGCTGAGTGTGTCAGAGGGCTGGGCGGTGCTAGAGACAACTCCCGATTCCCAGGGCCACTGTGCACAGTGGGCATCAGCAGAGATTTGTTGCTTGAGTGTTAAGGAAATGTAGGAACTCTAGTAAAAGAGAGCTAAATAAACAAAGTTGTCCTCTGGATAGATTTGCGCCTGAAGAATTAGGCCAGAAGACAAAGACTGCCATCTGGAGAGGTTACTAGTAAAACTTCTGACTTCCGTAAACTGTCCTTATACTGAAAACCTTAAAAGGCTTCCTGCCTGGACCTGTTGGGCCATCATGCAGCTCCTAGGGTAGGCACAAGTCCACCACAGTATAGACAGATGATTTGGAGCCAGGCATGGTGAAGCCTGCCTGTAATCCCAGTACTTGAGAGGCTGAGACAGGAGGATTGCAAGTTCGAGACCAGTATGCACCAGTATGCAGACTCTCCACACAATTCTCAGCAACTTAGTGAGACCCTGTTTCAAAATAAAAGAATAAAATAGGGCTAGGGTTGTAGCTCAGAGGTAGAATGCTCCTGGGTTCAATCTCCAGTATAACCAAAAAAACCCTATCAACTATTTGACACCCTCACTTAATCTACCTCTTTCACTTCAAAAAGTTATTGCTAGTTTGCAGTAAAATTTAAAATGTTTTTCACGAAGTTTATATTTTTCCTTTTGAGAAAAGAGTGCTAGCATTGTAGAGTCAATATATGTAAACTGTCCATGCCCATGTTTGTGTTTCCTTTCTGTTCTTCATGCTGTTGTTTATTTCATTGTTCTTCCAAGGAGCGCCTTAAATCTTGAATGTCTATATTTCTTATGGTTGATCAAATTTTGTCTTTCTGTTAGTCATTTTTTTTTAAAAAGCACTTCCCATTTCATATTCTCCAGCCTGAATTGGCTGTTCTAGATTCTGTGCTGCCCCCTTGTTTGTGATGGCCCAGAGTTATTTTGAATAATTACTCTTAATCCATTTCAGACAGTGTAGACAGACACTGGCTGAGAGTAAAGAAAATTATTAAGAGCTGGGCGTGGTGGCGCACGCTTGTAATCCCAGTACTCCGGAGACTGAAAAAGGAGAATCACAGGTTTGCGGCCAATCTTAGCTTCTTTGTTTGTTTGTTTGTCTGTTTGTTTTTTCGGTACGAAATTGAACCCAGGGGCATTTTACCTCTGAGCTAAACTCCTAGTCCTATTTTTTTATTCTTTTATTTTGAAACAGGGTCTCACTAAGTTCCGGAGAGCCTCACTAAGTAGCTGAGGCTGGCTGAGAACTCGGATCCTCCGGTCTCAGCCTCCCAAGTACAAGCGTGCGCCACCATGCCCAGCTCAGTCTCAGCTTCTTTTGTGTGTGTGTGTGTGTGTGTGTGTGTATGGTACTAGGGGCTGAATCCAGGGGCTCCAAGCTACACCCCTAGCCCAATTTTTTATTCTCTATTTGGAAACAGGGTCTCACTAAGTTGCGGAGGGCCTCACTAGGTAGCTGAGGCTGTCCATGAACCCAGATCCTCCAGTCTCTGCCTCCCAAATCAGTCTCAGCTTCTTAATGGGGCCCTCCACAACTTGGTGAGACCCCGTTTAAAAAAAAATACAAATATATATGTATATGTGTATATATTTATATATAGAGAGAGATACAGATATAAATATAGATATAGATAGATATAAATATAGAAAAGTATCCACGTAGAACACTTGAACCTCCTGTGTACCTGTTTGGAGGAAAAAAGATAATCTACAGCCAACTAACATAAGGTTATTACAGTCTCATTTTTTCAAGTACTTTTTTTTTTTTTTTTTACTCCTTTTGTCTTTTTCCCACTTTCCAATGTACTCAAGAAAATTGAAAAATTGTAATGGATCTCTAGCTATACCACTCCTGGGTATCTTTCCAAAGGGACTGAAATCAGAGAACTACAGTAACATATGCACACCCATGTTCATAGCAGCACAATTCACAACAGCCAAATTATGGAACCAACCTAGGTGTCCATCAACAGATGAACGGATTACAAAATTATGGGCTAGGCAAACAATGGAATTCTACTCAGCAATCAAGAAGAGCAAAATTATGTCATTTGCAGGAAAATGGAAGGACCTGGAGAACGTTAAGTGAGATTAGCCAGTCACAGAAAGTGAAGGGGCAGATGTTTTCTCTAATGTGCAGAAGCTAGGGAGTAATCGGGATACCACAGGGACTCCGGATAATGGAGGAGAAACCTCAGTGGAGCCAGGGAAGGGTCTACGGGAAGGGGAGGGGGAAGAGTGAGGATCAATGGAGGGATTACTACCAACAGCTTCAGGTACATACGTGAAAATACCAATGTCAATCTCAGTACCCAGCCGGGCATGGTGGTGCACGCTTGTAATCCCAGCATTTGGGAGGCTGAGACCGGAGGATCCGGGTTCGAGGCCAGCCTCAGCTACCTAGTGAGGCACTCAGAAACTTAGCGACACCCGGTTTCAAAATAAAGAATACAAAATAGGGCTGGGGGTATAGCTTAGAGGTAGAATGCCCCTGAGTTCAATCCCCAGTACCGCAAAAAAAAAAAAAAAAAATCTCAGTACCCTGTATGGGGATGGAGGTGATGGGGAGCCGGGGGAAAGTCCACCAAGTACTGTGTTCATTTGTGTCATTATCAACATAACTTACATTATGGTGTGAGACTCCAATGCACCAATAAAAGTGTATTTAAAATAAATAAATTAGTGTAACCACAGTCAGTATGGAAGTTCCTCCGAAGACTGGGATGGAACCACCATACGACCCAGCTCTATCACTCTTCGGCATCTTTCCAAAAGAATTGAAGTTAGGGTACTATAGTGATGCGTACACACCCACAGTTCACAATAGCCAAATACAGAACCAAGCTAGGCGTTGGTCAACAGAGGAGTGAATAAAGAGAATGTGGTATACACACACAATGGAGTTTTAGTCAGCCATAAGAAGGTCAAAATCACATCATTTGCAGCCGAATGGATGGAACTAGAGAATATGAGGCGAAGTGAGATCAGCCAGTCTCAGGAAGCCAAGAGTCATTTGTTTTCTCTCATATGTGGAAGCTAGAGAGAAAAACAGGAAACAAAATGGACTCCATGGAAATGGGAGAGACCAGTAGCATCATAGAAGGGATTGTGGGGAAAAGGAGGATCAAGCGAGGAAGGACACAGTTCAAATAATGCTATGTCTGTGTATGGAGGCATCACTACCAATCTAACATGTACTGGACGGGAGAGGAGCAAGGAGGGATGCCGAAGGAAATACACCAAGCACCGTGTGCCTCACTTTGAACCTTACTGTGATGCATAATTACAATGCACCAATAAGTTAAAAATAATAAAATAGCGGGTGTGGTGGCACACGCTTGTAATCCCAGTACTTGGGAGGCGAAGACAGGAGGATCGAAGGTTCACCGCCAGCCTTTACTACTTAGCAAGGCCCTTTGCAACTTAGTAAGAGCTTGTGTCAAAGTAAGGAATAAAAAATAAGGCTGGAGTTGTTTCAAAGTAAAGAATAAAAAATAAGGCTGAGGGGGTGTAGCTCAGAGGTAGAATACCCCTGAGTTCAATTCTCAGTACTGAAAAGAATTAATTAATTAATGAAAAGAATTGATTGATTGATTGAATGTGATGAGGACCTTACAGGCGATCAGGACGAGTGCTCCCTTTCTTAGTCCCATAGATGCTAATAACATGTCCTATGGTGTCTTAGGGAACACAGCATTTTGGTGTCATGATGTGAGTGATGTGTTACCATTCTTTCAACAGCAATCATTTCAAGTCGAAAGAAAAAGAAATTGAATGCCTTAACTGTAGCTATGATGTCTTTAAAAGTAAAAAACAAACAAACAAACAAACAAACAAACAATTAGATTTTTTTACTAGAAATGGAAAAAACACAGAAGCATTCTACAAATTTTAATTTCTAAACAAGTAAACATCAGCCTCCACAACTCACTAAAGCTAAAAAGCTTTTAGAGTCCTTCTTATTCTTCTTATTAAAGTGGAGAAGTCTGGGAGACCCCAAAGGGAGCCGGCCAGAGAGGGCCACACCCAGGAATGACCCACCAAATGACCTCACAAGGAGCCATTGTGACGAAGCCTCCAGCCGCGGCTATATAAGGCCCTCGCCGCCGCGGGCTTTTGTGCATTAGTACAGGGAGCCTTTGGTGGTGACCTGTTGGACTTCAAGATAGTTAGCACTTTTGGTGGACTGGTGGCTTTGGATCTGATTTGTTGGTTTGGGCTTTTTTTTTTTTTTTTTTTTTTTGCGGCACTGGGGGTTGAACTCAGGGGCATTCTACCTCCGAGCTATACCTCCAGCCCTATTTTTTATTCTTTATTTTGAAACCGAGTCTCACTAAGTTGCGAAGGGCCTCACTGGTTAGCTGAGGCTGGCCGCGAACCCGGATCCTCTGGTCTCAGCCTCCCGAATGCTGGGATTACAAGCGTGCGCCACCACGCCCGGCAGGTTTGGGCTTTTGACTTTGTTGTTTTGTGCGTGTGTGTGTGTGTGTGTGTGTGTGTGTGTGTGTGTGTGTGTGTTTGGGTTTGTTGTTTTGCTGTACTTTTGTTTGTTGGTTTGTTGTTTTGTTTGTTAGTTTAGCATCGATAGTCGCTATTGTGGCTAGGAGAGAGAGTAGAGAGGCCAGGCCTCCTGGCCAGCTCTCCCTGCGAGGATAGCCTCACGGACAAGTATCTGGTCCTGAGGGACATCAGCAAGGGCGGTTTTGCCCGGGTCACACTGGCCCACCATATCCTCATGGGGATGTAGGTGGCCGTGAAGGTCTTGTTTAGGGACAGCCCATTCTTTCAATCCAAAGTGGACATCATGAGGACAGTGGAGCACCCCAACATCGTCCGGCTGTTTGAGATCATACACTCGGCCGACTACGTCTACCATGGAGCACGTGAGCGGGGGCCGCTGCTGCGCTGCATCTGGCAGTCAGAGGGCGTGGAGGAGGAGGAGGCCTGGAGGGTGTTCAGGCAGGTGGTAAGCACGCGCGGTGCACCACTGCCACGAGAAGGGCGTCATGCACCGTGACTTGAAGCCGGAGAACATCCTCCTGGACTCGGAGGGGAACGTCAAAGTGATTAACTTTGGGCCGAGCTGCTGCTTCACTGCCAGGCAGAAGCTGACCACCGTCTGCGGAACTGCCTGCTACTGCGCCTCAGAGGTGGTCCAGGTCCAAGTTTACGGCCCCGAGGTAGACATCTGGGCCCTGGGTGTCGTCCTCTACTGTGTGCTCTTGGACTGCCTCCCGTTCAACGCCACTGCCCCGGAGCAGCTGAGGGAGCAGGCGCTGCAGGGAAGGTACTCGGTGCCTGCTCACGTTTCAGCCCAGGCCCAAAGCCTCGTCGACTGCTTGCTGCTGCAGACCCGGCCCTGAGGCCCACGGCTGCGGAAATCCTGGCACATCCGTGGCTGAGACGGAGTAGGGAACATTCTCCTCCTACCCAGCTGCTCCCCAAACACCCGAACCCCGCAGTCCTGAGCATCATGCAGCACCTGGGCTATGACCCCCGCCGGACCTGGCTGTCGGTGGTGAACAGGACTTTCGACCACGCCATGGCGACCTACCTGCTGCTCCAAGGCCAGGTGAGCGGCGGGGCAGGGCCCAAGCATCGGGGTGCTGTGCCGCCCCCATCCCAGCGACCCTTCCACCTTCCTGCTGCTGCTGAGAAGAGCCAGCTCAACCTTCCCACCTGCCAGTTCGTGCCCCTGGAGGATCCCCAGCCTCGGAGGACACACAGCACCAGCAGAAGGGCAGCAGAGGGGACAGCCTGCCTATCATTTCCCTGAACTGCCCCCAGTGCAGCCCCCCCGCCCGAGCACGGCCCCGAGGCCCCCCAGACCAGCCCCCGCAGGAGCAGCAGCAGGCCAGGGGAGGCAGAGGGAAGCCGGTCCTTGGGGACCAGAAGAAGCCTCCCACTGCTCCCCACCGCCCCATCAGGAACCCAGGAAGGGCTGGAGGCGGGTTGCCAGGAGGATTTGCACCCGAACCCTCCGCGCCTGCTGCTGCTGCGTGCTGGCCCCTGGAACCAACAGTTGCTCCGCAGGGGCGGGGGCAGAGGCGCCCCGTGGCCAGCAACAAAATCGCTCCCAAGCCAGGGACCTGAGGTGGATGGACCAACCCCCTGCATGGTGACTTGGTGACTTCGGCCAGAGTAGACTCAGCTGCAGGACGACGACCAGGAGGTGCTCCACTGTCAACTGCTGAAGGCTTCACGCTGATTCCAGAGACTCTCCCAGGAAACTCCCCTTTTCCCTGAGATGACTTTTTTTTTTTCAGTACTGGGGATTGAACTCGGGCATTCTACCTCCGAGCTACACCCCCAGCCCTATTTTTTATTCTTTATTTTGAAACAGGGTCTCACTAAGTTGTGGAGTGCCTCACTAAGTAGTTGAGGCTGGCCAGGAATCCTGATCCTCCAGTCTCAGCCTCCTAAATGCTGGGGTTACAAGCGTGCGCCACCACGCCTGGCTGGAGATGATTCTTAATAAATTGTCTTTCTTATAAAAAAAATTGTAATGGATTAATTTAAAATATTTTTATTTCTAAAAGTCTTTTGCCTGTTGTAATGTTATAGGACCCTTCTCCTTTGATGGGAAAGACGGATTCTAGGTTGAAATGGCTATCTAAAAAGAAATTATAATAAAAGGGATACTTCACTTTTTAAAAAAAAAAGTTATTGCTACATTTATCTATCTATCTATCTATCTATCTATCTATCTATCTATCTATCTATGTAGTACTGAGGATTGAACCCAGAAATATTCTACCTCTGAGCTACATCCCCTGCCCTATTTTATCTTTTATTTTGAATCAGGATCTCAGTAAGCTGCCTTGAACCTATGATCCTCCTGACTTGGCCTCCCAAGTATTGAGATTACAGGTGTGTACCACTATGCCCGTCATTCATTCATTCGTTGGTTTGTTTATTCTTGTAACCATAGGAATTGAACCCAGAGGTATTCTACCTCTGAGCTTCATCCCCAGTCTATTTTTATTTTGAAACAGGGACTTGCTGACAGTCTTAAGTTGCTGAGGCTGGTTTTGAAGCTGTGATCCTCCTGTCTCAGCCTCCCAAGTACTAGGATTACAGATGTGCACCACCACACCTGGTTTTTATTTTACATTTTGAAACAGCATCTCACTATGTTGCTGAGAGTCTCATTAAGTTGCTGAGGCTGGCCTCCATCCTCCTGTCGCAGCCTCCCAAGTACTGGGATTACAAGCATGCACCACCATGCCTGGCTTGCTATCTTCTTTTTTTTTTTTTGCAGTACTGGGGATTGAACTCAGGGGCATTCTACCTCCGAGCTACACCCCCAGCCCTATTTTTTATTCTTTATTTTGAAACCGAGTCTCACTAAGTTTCGGAGTGCCTCACTAAGTAGCTGAGGCTGGCCTCAAACCCGGATCCTCCGGTCTCAGCCTCCCGAATGCTGGGATTACAAGCGTGCGCCACCACGCCCGGCTTTGCTATCTTCTTTTAAATCATATTCCCAACCTCTCATTTCACACACCAATGCTTTTCTGTGTTCACCTATAAGTTAAAGACACTTTCTTATACCATCATTATCGCCTCTACTGTAGTTAGTAAGCTTTAATATTTCCTGTGCTTTGTCCATGTTCCAATGTCCTAGTTGTCTCAAAATGTCTGTTTGCCGTGCCGAGATCCCACGGTTGCCCCCAAAACCAGGTGACCAGTCTTTAGTGTCCCCAACAGAGGCAGAGGGCCTCCTGCTGGCATTCAGCCATGAATAAAGTAGACTCTCACTCTGTGTGTGTGTGTGTGTGTGTGTGTGTGTGTGTGCGTGCGCGTGTACGCAGTACTGGGGATTGAACCCAGAGGCATTCTACCTCTGAGCTACACCTCCAGCCATATTTTTTATTTTTATTTTGAAACAAGGTCTCACTGGGTTGATGAGAGTCTAAGTAGCTGAGGCTGTCCTCGAACCTACGATCCTCCTGTCTCAGCCTCCCAAGTACTGGGATTACAGGTGTGTACCACCACACCCGGCTACCCTCACTTTCTAACTAGAATCAAATCCAGTACGAAGGCCTAATTTCCAGTCAACAGGAAACAAACGAGAAGAGCTTAAACTGCATCACATGAAAACGGTCCCACAAACTCAGGACGTGGGACTGTTCATGAGATACGTAGTCTTGTGAGAGACGATAGAAACAACCTCGACTGGCTTCAACTTTGAAAGAACTATAAAACCTTGAAACTCTGCACTGGGGATGGGGCTCAGTGGTAGAGCACTTGTCCAGCATGCCCAAGGCCTTCACAAAAGAAAAACAAAAACATGAGACATTTAGAGAAATTGGAATAAGAAATTACTGTGAGTTTTTTTTTTTTTTTTTGGCACAATAATGGTATTGTGTGTGTGTGTGTGTGTGTGTGTGTGTGTGTGTGTGTGTGTGTGTGTTTTACTGGGGATTGAACCCAGAGGCATTCTATCCCAGCCCTATTTTATTTCTTGTTTGAAAACAGGGTCTTACTAGGTTGATGAGAGTCTCACTACTTGCTGAGGCTGTCCTTGAATCTGTGATCTTCCTGTCTCAGTCTCCCAAGTATAGGGATTACAGGCGCCACCATGCCCTGCTGAATCTCCTGGTTTTTAGGAAATATAGGCTACAAGTCACATTAAAATGACTTGAACCCCCCAGAGAGAGCAAAACAATAATTTGTTTTAACAATTGTTGAATCTAGATGATAGGTATATTAGTGTCTATGTAATATTCTTTGAATTTTTCTGTATGTATGAAATGTTACATTTTAAAAGTTGAAAAATAAAAGCAAAACATGACTGACAATTCCTATTCCACGTTGGCAGGGTGATATAAAAAATATTCAAGGACTGGAGCCGGGCGTGGGGGCGCACGCTTGTAATCCCAGCATTCTGGAGGCTGAGACCAGAGGATCCGGGTTCTCGGCCAGCCTCAGCTACCTAGTGAGGCACTCCACAACTTAGTGAGACCCTGTTTCAAAATAAAGAATGAAAAATAGGGCTGAGGGTATAGCTCGGAGGTAGAATGCCCCTGAGTTCAATCCCCAGTACCGCAAAAAAAAAAAAAAAATTCAAGGGCTGGAGCAGGGTGTGGCAGTGCATGCCTGTAATCCTAGTACTTGGGAGGCTGAGACAGGAAGATCACAGATTCAAGATCAGCCTCAGCAATTTATGGAGCCCCTCAGCGACTTAGTGAGACCCTGTTTCAAAATAAAAAAATAAGGCTGGGGGTATAGCTCAGAGGTAGAATGCCACTGGGTTCAATCCCCAGTATAAGGAAGGAAGGAAGGAAGGAGAGAAAGGAAGAAAGGAATCACTAGTGTGACCCTTTTTCAGCACAGCTGTCCCTGGCTCAGTGGCGCCCCCTGTCTGGGCCACAATTTGACACAGAAATTGCATCAGCTCCTCTGAGGGCTTTCTCTTTAAACCAGTGACGTGAAGTGACACAGTACAATCAACTAGAGGATCATTTTTATCATCAACAGTCTTGCTCACATGGTAGATTCCCTTTCAGCATGCAAACCCAAGGCATCCATATTTAGAACTTTTCTAGCCTTTATTATACTTAGGTTTTTATATGTAGCCAGTATCTCCATCATCAGCTATCTTGTAAACACTCTTAAAATGTTATAACATGGCTAAAGTGTGTGTGTGTGTGTGTGTGTGTGTGTGTGTGTGTGTGTGTGTGTGTGTTACTGGGGATTGAACTCAGGGGTGTGCTATCTCTGAGTCACATCCTCAGACCTTTTGATTTTTTATTTTGATCCAGCGTCTTGCTGAGTTGCCAAGGCTGGCCTTGAACGCGTGATTTCCTGTCTCAGCCTCTGGAGTTGCTTGGATTACCAGCATGCAGTCTCACACCCCCTAAATTG
>PVLC010042890.1:0-12771 GCA_004027655.1 Graphiurus murinus | reverse complement strand
ATACTCATAATATGTACCAAGCACTATGACCAGAACACTATTTATACTATTTCATGAATCCTCACAACAACCCTACCCCCAGTAGATATTATCTACCACTTCACAAACAACATGTCAGCTTGAGGGCTTCTTTGTATTTTGTCTTTAAGTGCCTCAAAAATGATATTCCTGATAAATCTTGGGCCATAAATATATTCTCAACCTAAAATGTTCGCTACTTCCAGAAAAGTTTTTAAAGTCCTATCTAGACATTTGGAGAAAAACATTAACATTGGGTAAATATCAGAGTGCAACAAAGGTACAAACTAAATTCCAAAATCATACATATTTCCATTAAAAATCAACTGAATTAAATTATTCATCAAAAATGGTTAAACAAGCCGAGCATGGTGGCACACACTTGTAATCCCAGTACTTGGGAGGCTCACACAGGAGGATCACAGGTTCACAGCCACCCTCAGCAGTTTAGCAAGGCCCTCCACAATTTAGTGAGCCCCTGTTTCAAATAAAAAGTAAAATAGGGCTGATACCTGGGTTCAGTCCCCAGTGCTGGAAAATATTTTAAAAAATTAAAGTTAAACATTGGCTATGATTAGTCTTAAAAAATAACAATAATAATAATTGTGACCCTTTTGTTACCTTATGCAAAAATAAAAATATAGACAAAATGTTACTAGGAAACACTTTTCTTTGTACCACTTCTCAGCAATCATTGACTCTCTGCTATACTTCAGTAAAGCCTGCAAGAACAGGGCCTAACTTCATCAGGTGGTTTAACATACAGGTTGGTTTTTCATCCAAGATGACGATTTATGACTGAAACCTCATCTTCAGTTCCCCAGGCTATTAGGTTTTCCAATATCTAGAACAAACTTTACTTCAGTTTAAGTACCTATTAATTATCTGCAAAACTACATTCTAGGTATTTGGGTTTTCCTACCCACTTCATTCCAAGATATACTTTAAGTATCATTAAGCTAAAGACAGTAAATAACCAAAAAAAGTCAATCAACTCAAAGAATATATTAACTATAATTCCATTAAATTATACAAAAAAGTAAAAAGTTCTTACTTGTGAGAATAAGAAAGTATATAAACTTTTTAAATTAGAATTCTAAAATTTTAAAAAAGAGTTATAAAATTTTAATTAGACCACTAGTAACCTAACACAAGCAATAGATTTGGGAAAGCAAAGTATAACAATCTCATCAAATACTGCATTTTTCCCAGAAATTTTTAAAATTATTTTAATGTAAATCAATAGGAGATCCAAACATTCGTGAGTTGGTTTTATTTATGTATTAAAAGCTTTCTCAAAGACCTCTATAGCCTTGCCACTCAAGGTGTGCTCCAGAGACAAAAAGTGCTCTCCTTATCTGGGATCTTGCCAAAAATACAGACTCTCAAACTCATCCCTAGGCTGAAGAATCAGAATCTGCATTTTAATGTGATTCCCAGGTAATTCCTATACACACTCAAGTCCAGGAAGCACTGCCTTGCACCATGGGTTCTTAAAATGGCTCCTATGGGTAAGATAAATTCCATGCAGAACTTTTTGCAAGTGAATATACAAACATTTTATTGAGAAAAGCTTCCATGTATTTTCACCAAACTCTCAGTAACATATGACCCCAAAAAGAGCAATAACCCCCATGCTATAGGATTTTATGCCACAGTTACCATGCTCACAGAGTAAAAGTCACAACACTCCAAAAACTATGCTGCTCTCAATGAGGTCTGTTGAAGAATGAGAAGAATGAAGGTCAGAACGTCACAGTGGGTCACGAAAGACCTTATCTGAAGAATTTATTCACACCATGCAAGAACTATGCCAAGAAACCAGTTTAGAGACATCTAAATAAATAATTCTCTACATGAGGTTTGAGATTAAGAATGTGCACTTGTAGAAGATTCAAACTGAGAAGTAAATAAATATAAGGTAGGATTTTTTGTAGGGATAGGATGCCATTAGATGAGAGTGAAGTGCTGAATTCTTGTTGTAAGAGCTCAATCAGCAAATCTCTAATATGAATTCTGTTTGATTTGGGATATGAGGACATTTTAGAATACTAACTTCCAAATACATTCTTAAAATATTTCTTTTAAGAGGAACTGTTAACTTACTTGACTAGTCCCACTTTTCTTCATCTTCTCTGGACTTCATAGGACAAAGTAAAGCAGGATGGAACACAAATTAAAGGGACTTATCCAGAATCTTCAGTAAATTAATGACAAAGAACAGTTCCTATCCAGAAGGTTCTCAATGATATGTAAGAACTATGTATATATTTATTTCTTTGATATTATCATCTAATCTTTTCAGGGTATATATTATCCAGGGGTACGAACTGTCTAATTTCCATAAGCCATATTGCAATTTCTTGATGGACACCCAAAATGTAAAAAAGCGTTAACTTGCCTTTCTTGAGGCTGATGCGCTATTGTACTATTATTATAACTGAGTATCTGTGATGAGTCTAGTACCTCACAGTCTGGTCTCCAAGGCAGACTCATATCGTAACATATAATCATGGCAGGCAAGAAGAGAGAATGCTAGAAAATATTCAACAGGATTAACTCCTCTATGTCCCTTTCTATCTACCTGAGTCATCAGGCAAATGGTGGGTTCTTTTACTCTAAAGTGGCCCGGCCCATTAAATAACACTCAAAAGAATTTTCTTGGCTCTATTAAGCACTATAATAGTTCTTATTATCCAAGTATAATAGAAATTGGTATGAAACTTTCAAGCATTGTTAACTATTCATTTACCTCATTTATATAATAAACATATCTTAGTAAAGCATAAATTTTAACTAAAAATGGTAAGTACAATTATTGACTTAAATTGCAGAAATGTATCCACTTAATAGTGAAACCTATATAAAAAGTGTGGTATTTTCCACATATGATAGTCCCTCAGACATTCAATCAAACTTAAATTCTAAGGGTCTGGCATGGGGGCTCACACATGCAATCCTAGTACTTGGAAGAATGACACAAGAGGATTTCAGGTTCAAAGCCAGAAGTTCAAAGCCAGCCTCAGCATTTAGCAAGATCCTGTTTCAAAAATTAAAAATTAAAAAAAATCTGGGGGTATAGCTTAGAGGTAGAAGCCCCAGTATACCCCCCCCCCAAAAAAATACTTAAATGCTAAGGTTTTAGATATAATTTGGTCATTTGCTTTTCAGCCCAGTTTAAACAATGCCAATTTGATTTTTGAAGTCAAAGAGGAATAACAATAGGGACAGGCATTTTGAGAGCAGGATACATAATAGAAGTCAACAAGAAAGAATAATGAAAATAAGATAAAAACTCATACTTGGTGACCACTTTTTATGGAGACAACACTGTGTAACTCCATGGATAAAAACGACTACGTTTACGTAACAGATGAAGATGCTAAGGTTCCAACAGATGAAACAATTTACTCAAGATTACAAAGTTAGATGACAAGTTCTTGGACCTCATTTTTTAAACAAGAGGAGATCAAGACAGACCGTAAGAATATAAGAGGGGACAAGAATGGGGGGAAAAATGAACTTGGTTTTATCTGAAAAAAATAAAACAATGATCAGAAGACATGCACTTAAAGGCAAAAGAGGCTACTGAGTATAGAAGTAAATGGTTCCTCAGATGTTAATTACTATTTTAAAAATAAATTATATGATTACTAATAGATTTTAAAGTGTAAAAAAAAAATAGTAGAGCCAGGATTTGAATAGTTTGTTTGACTCCAACACTCATTTTTCTAAACACTGTACCTGACAAAGAAATTGATCTAGTTTGTGAAAATTACAACTACTTAAAAAAATATATTGTAATAGGAAATCTCAAATATCACAGCAGTTTTATCTTTAATAACACATTATACTTCCAACAACGAATAAAAATATAAACATATGTATTAGTTAAGCTACTTAAACTTATTCTTTTACTGACAGTGACACAGAACTAATCCAAGAAGTTATGGATATGTCACAAAATTCCCAAATATCTCATAATCATTCTTCTATTTATTTCCTACAGAAATGTATTCTCAACTTCCTGGAATCTTTTTATATTTTCAATGTGAACCATTTCTCTAAGCGATGAAATTCTTTTGTTCACTCCTTATCGTGTGTGTGTGTGTGTGTGTGTGTGTGTGCGCGCGCGCGCATGTGCGCATGTGTGTACGCCGTACTGGAGTTGGAACCCAGGGGCATTCTACCTCCAAGCTACACCCCCAGCCCTATTTTTTATTCTTTATTTTTGAAACAGGGTCTCACTAAGTTGCAGAAGGCCTCACTAAGTAGCTGAGGCTGGCTGCAAACCTGCTATCCTCCTGTTTCAGCCTCCTGAATACTGGGATTACAAGTGCACACCACCACTCCCAGCTCACTCCGTACCTTTTAAAGAACATCTTTTATTGGTCTCAAGTAACCATTCTATTTTCAATGGTGATCATTTAGACTTCTAGTTTCTAGCTCAGGTAAACTCTACTCTTCCCTTAATGTAGTACATAGTACAGAATCAAAAACCCGGCATCTTTTCAAAATGAAAAAATATAAAATCTAATCCCTTTCAAAAGAATCAGAATCAAAATTATCTTTGTGTACCTTGCTCCATTAAATTAAGGCTCATTTGAATTCAAGATGGCATTTAATATCCAGAAAAATCACATAAAGCTCTTACGCAAACAAAGTCACATCTCAAACACACTCTATTTAAGATCAGAAATAGTCTCAGTTCCGCAGTTCAAATGTTAGTTACCTCTTCATCATCTTCCTCATCTTCAACATCCAGAATTCCTGAATCCTGTTCTGACTTGGGGCTGGTGCTTTCCATCTCTGAATCAAAGATTGTATATGGATCTTTCTTAGATTTTCTTTTGCTACCTATTCGGGGTTGTTGCAAGACAATGTTATCCAGGTTTCTTTGTTGTTGAGCCTGGGATATAGAAACACACACAGAGGGGGAAAAAAAATAAGAAGAAAAAAAAATTTAATTAAGTTTTCAAAGCACTTCTAATATGAACAAATAAATGTCTTTAAAAATCTATAACAAAATTTCTTAATATAAAAATTTTGAGCTCCAGAAATAAAATCAAACATACTCATAATTTTTAACCCTGATTAATACTGTCTTAACTTGTATTCTGACTTAACACAGAAAAAGGATGATCAGTCAACATTATCAAAAAAACTTTTCAAATGTATCCACCAAATTACCACATAATGAAATCTACCCATTTTCAAATAAGTAACCAAGAGATTAGTACTGATGCCTAAAATTTCTCTCTTCCAAGAAAATGCCATACTGAAACCACTATTGTTAAAGGAAAGAGGGTTAGAGCTTGGAATTAATTTTGAGATATATAAATTGGGGGACTCTTAAAACAATTATAGAGCCAAGCATGGTGGTGCAAGCCTGTAATCCTACTACTTGGGAGGCTGAGACAGGAACATCACAGGTTCAAAGACAGCCTCAGCAAGAAGTGAGACTCTCATCAACCTAGCAAGACCTTGTTTCCAAATAAAAAATAAACAGGGCTGGGGTGTAGAATAGAGGTAGAGTGCTTCTGGGTTCCATCCCCAGTACCACACACAAAAAAAAAAAAGAAAAGAAAAAATAAACAATTGTATGGATATAAGATACCAATAAAATATAATCAAGAGGACGAGTTATCTAAAAGAGTGATTTTAACCAACTAGTGATTTTTTTTTTCCTGAGAGTGATTTGGACTACTAATCCAAGAAGATACTATGACCATCACCCATGGAAAAAGTTTTAAAGGGTTTTTTTCTTCTGAACTTAAAAAGAAAAGGAAATACAGTTCCCTCATCCTAACAAAACTGGAAATTCTGGTATGGTTTCAATAGATAAAATGGTGAAAAGCATGAGTATTCAGAGTCAACAACAGAAGTATAAACCACACAGTATTGCAACTAGAAGTAATCTTAGTCACCACTCTGGAAACTGAGGCTAGAAGAGAAAGGATTTGTTCAAGATCACAATGCTAGTTAGAGGTAAATCTCCAGAATTCCCAGCCACTACACTAACAGTCCTTCAAAGTATGACAAAAATGTTTCCAAAAAAGGGGTTCTGTGGCCAAATCAACAGGAAATACTGCATACTATACAGCCTTATTATAGATACACAAAATGCACATTTACAGAACAAAAGCTGGGAGTAGTGCTATTTTTTTAAAAAAGAACCTATTTAAAAAACCAATGTAAGCCAGACGTGGTGGTGCATGCTTGTAATCCCAGTACTTGGGAGGCTGAGACAGGAGGATCACATGTTTTCAAGCAGCCACAGCTACTTAGTGAGGCCCTCAGCAATTTAGTGAGACCCTGTTTCAAATGAGAATTGTGTGCAAATATGTTGTTAACAATTTGTACTTAACAAAGATGTATGCTATATTGCACGAGTTACTACAATAAAAAATTTAAAAAAAAAAAAAAAGAATCAGGCTGGGGATGTAGCTCAAGGGCAGAATGTCCCTGGGTTCAATCCCCGGTACTGCAAAAATAAATAAATAAACGAACAAACAAACAAACCCAGTATAAGCTGGGCATGGTGTATATGCCTTTAATTCCAGTACTTGAGAGCCTGAGAAAGGAAGATAGGAGGTTCAAGGCCAGCATGTAGTAACTTAGTGAGACCCTATTTCCAAAATAAAAATAAAATAGGGCTGGGGGTGTAACTTGGAGGTAGAAAGCCCCTAGGTTCAATACCTAGTATAAAAAAAAAAGTATGTTCCAAAAACATTTCCCAATGGAACTTTCCTTTTTTTTTACTTTATTTTTTTTGTAGTACTCAGATTGAACCCAGGGGCATTTTATCTCTGAGCTACACTCCCAGTCCTATTTTTTAAATTTATTTATTTTTAATTGGTTGCATTGTAGTCATACATTTTTGTATTTTTATGTTTTATTTTGAAACAGGGTCTCATTAAGTCGTGCAGGACCTCACTAAGTCCTCACTAAGTTGCTGAAGTTGACTGTGAACCTGTGATCCTCCTGTCTCAGCCTCCTAAGTACTGCGATTATAAGTATGCACCATCATGATTGGCTTCTTTCTTTGAAATCTAATATTTAGTATCAAGCCAAGATACAAAACTTGGGCATGCATCCTCTCAGAACATACATTCCAATCAATACGTGATATTTCTCCTGAGTGACAAGTAGAAATTATTTTAAGAGAAAAACCAGTGTCTCCAAATCTTCTGAATGAGATCAAGGAATTCAAGATAAACAGTAAGTATAAGAAGTTAGTTCAGGCACTGGTCAAGTGAAACAATTATCATAGGAGAGAGAAAAACTTAAACTATGTGAGCTAGTTTCTGCCAAGAAAATGGAAAGAATCTACATTCCAGAGATTTGAATCAATGGACAAACTTGTTTCTCTGCATATCATCCATTGAGATTTCAAGTTGAGTTTCATAAAATACATGGCTTCATTAGCAAACTGAGATAGAGAAGGTACCCAAAAACATTTAATTTGGGTTTGGACATAAGACACATATGTTCTTCCAGCATTTAAGATCCCAAACTAAAGGGAACATTCTTTCTATTCCTCTCAAAAGTAATTTGTTCTTCCCCACAGATACCCAATGCAAACCACACAAAGAGGAGTCAAGGACTTTGGGGAGTCACAAAGGAAGGGAAAACTTCTGAAGCTTTCATATTTAATAAAACAAGCCCTATCCAGGCAAGGTAGCACAAGCCTGTAATCCCAATATGTGAGAGGATGAGACAGGAGGATTCCAGGTCCAAAGCCAGCCTCAGCAACTTAGCTAGGTTCTCAGCAATTTAGAGAGACCCTGTTTTAAAATAAAAAATAAGCCAGGCATGGTGGCGCATGCTTGTAATCCTAGTACTTGGGAGGCTGAGACAGGAGGATTCCAGGTCCAAAGCTAGCCTCAGCAATGTAGTTAGACTCTCAGAAACTTAGTGAGACCATATTTCCAAATAAATAATATCAGGCTGGGGGCATAGCTTAGAGGTAAAATGCCTCTGGGATCAATCCCTAGTATCAAAAAATTAATAATTATAATTAATATTAATAAATATTATTAACAAATAATGTTTATTTTATTAATATATTATTATTATTATTATTATTATTATTATTATAAAGGGGGCTAGGGGTGTAGATCAGAGATAGGATGTCCCTGGGCTCAAATCCCAGCACTACCACAAAAAAGCAACCCCTCAACTAGAGAGTGATCACTTGATCCCCTTCTCCCTAATTCTGCCTTCTTCCAGTACATCAAAACCAAAACCTTTCATAAGTAGGTCTTAACTTATTAAATCCCAAATTCATCATTTTTCTTTCAAAATCAAAATACTGCCAATGTATCAAAGCAATCAAAAGGAGACATACTAGGTTCTGTCAATTAAGCTTGAAATTACACAAGTCTGAAAAGTATCCTATGGAAGTAATTTCCTATGATTTTTTTGTTCTACTTTAGTTGGCATTTGGTTTTCCCATCCATGTAGAAGACTACAAAGTAGTTTGGGCCAATTCAGCAAATAAATATAGTAAACTCTTTGCTAGAATCAAAGTGCTTCAAGTTATATTCTAAAGCTCCATCAGAACTATCAAGGCTTCTCCAATCTATAAAACACCAGTTGAGAAAGATCTGCCAAGCAGGAATTGGCCAAGTTAGAAACACAGAATTTCAGGCAGAAAAGTAAATATTTAGTTATTACCATTCTGACACAAATGTAAATTACCATAATGTACAGTATGAGACTGGTAGGAAGTGGTAAAAACAAAATATAGATATATAAGGACATACAGATTAAAATGAAAATGTGAAATTAAATTTTGTGAAAAGAATCCAATAAAAGCCTTTCAGAGCTCTTTCCTAACATGCTACGCTATTTTACCAGAACCACTTATTCTATGCCTCAAAGTCAATATTTATAATAATGTGCCACAGAAGCAGGAAGAGGGTACAAAGTTTAGGTGTTTTCAATTTCTTCATTGTTCATTCTCTTTGTGAATAATTTTATACATGTTACCGCCTGTTCTGTAAGTCTCTCATTTATAATCTTCTCTGTTCAACAGAAATTGAACAAGGTTTATCCCTCAGCTCCTCTTCTCCCTTACTGCTCTTTCCTCTCTCCCGAGCTCGAGGAGCCATCTCCAGTTTCCTATTATTTCTGTGTTTTCTACCATCACCTCACTTTCAACCTACCTAAATGGAACTCCTCAAGTTCCCTCTACAATGCCCCTGCCAACTGAAGCCAGACTCTTCTTAAACCACAATGTTCATCATGCAAATTAGGCTTGAAGGAAATTGGGGCATGGGGGGAGTAAACAAGTATAAGTCTGAACTCTATAATCTATCCCTTATCACTTAGATTCTGCCATAACGGAAGCTGAACCCAGACTATGCCTCCTAATATACTAGGTATATTTCTTTTGCTCTCTCTTATGCCACTTCTCTACCTGATGACCTCATCCTGATGGAGTCCAATCCTTTCTCCAAACCCCTACTAAAATTCTTCTTCCTTTAGAAAACCTTCTCTTACTGCCTAACTTCTATGATTCTTCCTCTCTGTATTACTATTTTAATGAAACATGTTGAATGTCTACTTGGTACCAAGCATTGTGTTGCATGCTGGATATACCAAGAAATAAGATGGAGTCTCTGATTCATGAACCTCACATCATACTATTAGGAAAAAAAAAAAACAGATAGGTAAAGAAGTATCTGGAATTCAATGAAATGAGTATAGTAGTAGAAATAAATAGAGGACACTGATTGCATGGAGGAGAAAGTGATCAGATTTGCTTGGAAGAGTTTCAAGCAAGGCTTCACAAAGGAATGCATACCATTGGTACTCTTAAAAGATAAACATGATTGTTCCAGATGGAAATAGATAGAAAGAGTAACCATTCCAGAAGAAGGAAATAGCATGAAAAACTGTTATCCATCAGGTAATGATAAGTAACTTCAAGTAAGCAGAGCAGAGCAGAGGTTATAAAGAATTAATGAGAGATAAAGTCAAAGATGTCATGAAAAGCAATTTCAGTGTTAGATGATAGGCGATGGAGAAAAACGAATGTAAGCAGGGGGAAACCAAGCTCAACTTTACAATAGAGACAAATCTTTTGAGTGCAAAGAATGGTCACCTGGGGGGAAAAAAAAAAAAAAGACTGGAAGCAGAAAAAGCAATGTGGATCACTGTAATAGCCCACATAGCCATTATGAGACCTTGAATCAAGGTAGCAGTAGGTACATAAGAAACAGAAATAAAAAGGATTCACTAATTTGCATGTCATACATGGAAGAAAGCAAAGGAATAACTCCAAGTACTCTAGCCTTGGTGACAAGATGGTGATCCATTCTGAGCAATAGGAAATGAAAATAATAAGTTGCATGCAAAATTGAGATAAGTTGAGTAAATCTGTTGGATAGCCAGGTGAAAATTACACTAAAGCACCTGAGTAGACAAGTCTTCTCTCTTTGAGAATAAGAAACACACTTTACCATTTTTTGGAATCCCCCAAGTCCAGACACACTAGCATACATGTAGCAAATTTAGACATGTTTACTATATAAAAGCAATAGATAACAAAAAGAATCCACTGAGAATGAGATTGGGCCCAAAAAACCAAGAAGGTATATCTGTAAAATATGTGACTTGGGCACTCACCTAACCTATTAGAAGGTGAGAGAAGGGCATGGGACCATGGGAATGACCATAAACAGTATCTAGTCTGAACTATTAACATAAAAAAATCACTATTAACACTTTAACTGTCAAGAATGTCTGTGAGGCATCCTATATATGCCATTAAATAAAGGTTTATTATAGATACCTAGCAATAAGACTCAGTTAAATCAATGAGAAGTAAAAGCTAAAGGCTCCAGTGTTTATTAACCCAATACTGACCTCTAGTGGATCAGAGGAGTACATACAAATGACAGAATCAGAAACAGGTTGAAAACAGGTTTTCAGGCACACACTTGAATTCCCAATGCTTGGGAGCCTGCAACAGGAAGATCGCAAGTTCTCTACCAGCTTCAGCAACTTAGTGAGGCCCTCTGCAACTTTGTGTGTGTGTGTGTGTGTGTGTGTGTGTGTGTGTGTGTGTGTGGCACTGGGGATTGAACCCAGGGGCAATCTACATCCAAGCTACACCCCCAGTCCTATTTTTTATTCTTTATTTTGAAACAGGGTATCACTGAGTTGTGGAGCGCCTCATTAAGTAGCTGAGGCTGGCCATAAACCTGAATCCTCCAGTGTCAGCCTAATGGAAGCTGCTGATCTGGCCCTATGCAACTTAGTGAAACTCTGTTTCAAAATAAGGGAATAAAATAGGGGTAGGGGATAGCTTGGAGGTAGAATGGCCCTGGGTTCCATCCCCAGTACTAAACGCACACACACATGCACACACACACACACACACACACACACACACACACCTTATAGGCTTCAATATCAGAGTGCTAGCCAAATGTGGTGGTGCATGCTTGTAATCCCAGTACTTGGAGGCTTCAGACAGGAGGATTGCAGGTTCTTGGCCAGCCTCAGTTACTTAATGAGGCCCTCTGCAACTTACTAAGGCCCTGTTTCAAAATAAAGAATAAAAAATAGGGTTAGGGGTGTAGCTCGGAGGCAAAATGCCCCTGAGCTCAATCCCCAGTACCAAAAAATAGAAAAAGAAAAAGAAAAAAAAAAAAATAACAAGGTACTGTAATGGGGGGGGGGTCAGTTTTATGGAGTTTGATACATCCTCAAATCTAAACTTTGCAATTTATTAATTCCATAAGCTTGGACAGGTAACTTTGCTTCTCTGTACAATATTCTACCAAATAAATTAAAAAAAAAAAAAAAAAAAAAAGATTTAGCCAGGCACAGTGGCACATACCTGTAATTCCAGTACTTGGGAGGCTGAGACAGGAGGATTTCAGGTTGGAGGCCAGTTTCAGCAACTTAGTAAGACTTTGTTTCAAAATAAAAAATAAAATAGAGCAAGGGTCTAGCTCAGAGGTAGAATACTCCTGGGTTCAATCCCCAGTACCATAAAAAAATGAATAAAATGTGTATGTGCTTCAGACTCTAAGAGCTGATTTAGTTAACACTGCTTGGGGGGCTTTGGGAACAGAGACAAATGCATGTGGTCAATCTACCACATTAAACTCAAGGCCTTGCACAGATATAAGAATAATATATGTATGTATATACTCTAATATTTATACATTAGTCATATTTCAAAAATTAGTCATTTTAAAATACACCATTTTTAGGAAGTCATCTTCTCTGCAAACCTTTACTACACATCAGTTTGATTTTTATACTTTTTATCGATTATCAATCTTCATAATAATGAAAATGACACCAAATATAAGTAAAGTTGGAAGGAAAACTAATCAAGAGTATATAGCACCCTCAGAGCAGAACTATATCAGGGGCCTAATATTTTGTTTTAACCTAGTCTCAAAGAAAAGATAAAGTCTATATATGAAGTTTTTCTCCAAAGACCAACTCCTAATCTTCACCCCTGGCCCCAGAATAGGGCCAGAAAAAAGAAAACCCTCAGTGAGAAATATGAATCCTTAGTCAATATTTCAGTTTTAACTATAATATCACTAAAGATGTTAAAAGACTATTTCTAGGTTGCCATAGTAACAAAAAATAGCATTCTTTTAAAAACATAAGACTACTGCTTTTTGTATTCTGAAGATAACTGCTACTAAGTAGGCACATATCCACTAATATACATGTTCTATAGGCAGGCTTAACAATTCATACAAGTTTGGGGCACTT
>PVLC010042889.1:0-12753 GCA_004027655.1 Graphiurus murinus | reverse complement strand
GGTACCGGGGATTGAACTCAGGGGCATTCTACCTCCGAGCTACGCCCCCAGCCCTATTTTTTATTCTTTATTTTGAAACCGAGTCTCACTAAGTTGCGGAGTGCCTCACTAGGTAGCTGAGGCTGGCCGCGAACCCGGATCCTCCGGTCTCAGCCTCCCGAATGCTGGGATTACAAGCGTGCGCCACCACACCCGGCTTCAAAAATAACTTTTTAAAAATGTGTATTTTTTGCCCGGTGTGGTGGCGCACGATTGTAATCCCAGCATTTGGGAGGCCGAGACCGGAGGATCCGGGTTCGTGGCCAGCCTCAGCTACCTAGTGAGGCACTCCGCAACTTAGTGAGACTGTTTCAAAATAAAAATTACAAAATAGAACTTGGGGTGTAGCTCAGAAGTAAAATGCCCCTGGGTTCAATACCCAGTACTGCCAAAAAAATAAAAAATAAATAAAAAGGGCTAGGTATGTGGCTTGGAGATAACATGCATGCCCTGGGGTTCAATCCCCAGTACCAAAATAAAAAACTTTTTTTTCTTTCTGTACTAGCGGTTGAACCCCAGGGGCATTCTACCTGCGAGCTACATCTCCAGCCTTTTTTTTTTTTTTTCAAACAGGGTCTCACTAAGTTGTGGAGGGCCCCCCACTAAGTAGCTGAGGCTGGCAGTGAACCCGGATCCTCTGATCTCAGCCTCCCAAGTACTGGGATTACAAGTGTGCGCCACCACACCCAGCTGAATCTGACATTTTAGTTTTTTTTTTGTTTTTTTTTTTCAGTACTGGGGATTGAACTCAGGGGCATTCTACCTCCGAGCTATACGCCCAGCCCTATTTTTTATTCTTTATTTTGAAACAGGGTCTCATTAAGTTGCAGAGTGCCTCACTAAGTAGCTGAGGCTAGCTGCGAACCCAGATCCTCCAGTCTCAGCCTCCCAAATGCTGGGATTACAAGCGTGCGCCACCACACCTGGCTCTGAATCTGACATTTTGAAGAAGGTATCTGAGGTAGTTATTGTGGGAAGGATCAGAACTTTGTTGAATTTCATTATGCATTTCGGATTTTTTTTTTTTTTTTTTTTTTGGTGGTATTGGGGATTGAATTCAGGGGCATTCTACCTCTGAGCTACACCTCCAGTCCTATTTTTTATTTTGAAACAAGGAGGGCCTCACTAAGTTGTGGAGGGCCTCACTAAGTAGCTGAGGTAGAATGTCCCTGAATTAAATCCCCAATACCGGAAAAAAACCCCCAAAACAACAACAAAAACAAAAAACATTGTGCGACTGTCATCTTTCATTTTCCCATGTCCATAGGAGGTGGATGATCTGGGATCTTCTTGCTTCCTGGCTGAAATATGGTCCATAAGAGGCTAAGAGTGGGGAGCCCTTGTAGATCTCCCTCACTTGGGGCAGGACAGAGGATATTATAATTTTCTTCATAGCCACACTCACAGCCTCTGGACCACTGCCTCAGACACACTGAAAGTAGAAATCAGGAGCAAAGGAACTGTGCCTAGGCCAGATGAAGTTAAGACCAGCGTGAGATCTGGTCTTAACTGATCTGATCTGTTAAGACCAGATCTCACGCTAAGACTATGCAGCATGTTAGGCGCCTTCCTTGACCAGAAGCTTATTGGTCCCAGAGCCAGGTGCAATGGGACATGCTTGTAATCCCAGTATTTGGTTGGGAGGCTGAGAAAGGATTGCAGGCTCAAAGCTAGTCTCGGCAATTTAGTGAGGTTCTCAGCAAACTACTGAGACCCTGCTTCCAAACAATTAAAAAAAAAAAAAATTGGGTGGGGGTGTAGCTTGTAGGTAGAATGCCTCTGAGATCAATTCTAGTACCAAAAAAAGAAAAAACAAAAAACAAAAAAACATTGGTCTCTTACCAAGATAGGAAGTAACCAGAACAACTGGAGATCACCCTGGGTCTATGGAACTGCCTACTGAGAGGCTTCTCGGGAACCAAGATGCTAGGGAGTTGCCAACAGCTACTTTCACTTTTAGGGTGCAGGGATAAGAGAAGAGGAAAGAAAAAGCAAAAGAGAGGCTCTCTTGGGCTTTCAAACATGGCTTTATGAGGTGCCAGTCACGATGCAAGCCTTGGACTAAATCTAATCCCCTTGATAAAATGGCATCAAGTTTATTTACAAATATCTGTACAAATCTGGGTGACAATTCAGGACTTCACAGAAACAAAGAAAACAAAAGCATTCTTTTTGAAGGGAAGTTGTAGGCAGACTTTCCCTGCACCTGTCAAAAGCAAGACAGACAAACAGACCTACATACAGCATGAGTGAGTCATACGGACACTGGCCTTGCTTCCTTGAAGGAAATGAAAAAGGTACAAAACAGCCTGAGGTGCTGTACCCTTCACCTTCACCACTGAAGCCACGTTGGGGCCGCGGGTGGAAGAGGCCACTGAGGCAATTCCCCAGCATAAGAAATACTGCGACCTGCCAGCCAGTGGGACAAAGCCGGCATCTCTTACTTGGCCAAAATCATGGCCCAGAGGCCCTGCCTTAGCGGAGCCTGCAGAGGCAGGTCCTCAGTCGTGATCCCAGTTGCCAGGTAGGCTACTCAGGTGGTAAGTTAACTCTCAGTCTTCTTCAGTTGGTTTTTCTCCCTGCTCTGTGCTTTGGCATGCTCAGGACAAAGGTTTCAGCAGCTGTCGGTGGGGAGGTAGTGGCAAAATGGCTACAGTGTAATGCAGTTTCAATAAAAATTTTATTACACAGCCATAATGTAATTGACACTTCTCCAAATCCAAATGATACTAAATACAGATCTACATGGTGGATCAGAATGACTCCAGCGAATTATATGGGTTCTATGATTTTTTAAAACCAGGAAGAAAAAAAAGTCCATGTTTGACATGATAGGAGAGGTCCCAGCAGCTCCAGGACTCTGCCAGAGTCCAGGCAATGTTTAACAGTCTGTGATTCCACATTTACACAATAGTCTCGGAAGAGTTTTGGTCAATGGACTATTCAAGTATATTCGATTTTAATCAGTCCATCACCACTCCTTTGCCCACATGAACTGTCACAGCTACCACAGCTGCATTATAGTCATATTTATCAGTTTTACACAGTCACAATACTTTAAAATCATCCATTGCCGCTTTTTAAAAAATATGTAAACTAAGTTAAAGCAACACTGAGGCTCTACTAAACCCAGAAGAGTTATCAAGTTCATTTTTATGTTTAAATACAACTTAACTCTGTGATTCCCCATCACTCCCCTTCCTTATACAAAAGTAGAATGAAGAAGTATAGGGTGGAACGTCTAGCTTCCTCTCCCTCATGTGGAAATCAGCAGCTCTCAGCTGGTTCTTTAGCTTAGTTCTTGGTATATATAGTCAGCTGTACTTTGTTCTTCAGATTTGTTAAATGCCACTTTTATTTACACTTGGAGCTTTACACCTGAGAATGATTATCAAGCAGTCAGCTTATCTCTTCTCAAACATTTCATAACAACATACACACCTCTTTGCTGGCTTCACCCTAGCTGCACAATATATGTGCTTACCATATACATATGTATACACACACACACATACAACTGCACGTGCTAACATTTGCAACCTAAATCTTCTTGTGTTTGCTTTCCACATTCATGTTCAATAATTCCTCTTAAAAACAAAACAAAATGTTATTTTTCCAAAACACCAAAATGGAATCACCAGGAAGAGACAGGTACACTGGGGGGGAACAAGACACACTCTATGTTCAGCAAGAAGCTGCAGGCTGGACCCGTGGGCCAAACAAGACACTTCTGCAGCCCTCCCTGGTACCTGCCTCAGGCTTCCTCTCTCACCTGCCAGGACACAGCCTGCAGGGCAGGGGGCTGAGCTGGGGCTTTTCTGCAAGGCGGGGAGGTGGTGGGGGAGGGGAAGTTACACAGCTACAGCAGTCAGGCCTGTTTAGTAAGAAGAATCACATTTAATGAGTTTCTTTCTTGCAGTTTCAGATGCTCAAGTACAGCTGAAAAAAATCTGAAACAGCTATAGACCAATGACAGACTGATACAAAGAGTACTGCATTTTTAAAAAATGATAAAAAAATCCACACACTTACATACACACACACTCTCTCTCTCTCAAATTAGACCCCCCTCCCTCCCCAAAAATGTACACTTTTTGGAAACTAAATTGGTTTTGAAAACCCCTCTCCTGCAGAGACAGGAAGAAGAAAAAGATGAGGAGAGAGGAAGGAGGACTGCAGGTGCCCAATCCCCACTCCCTCTGCAAGGGTCAGGTGCCAAATGTTCAATGGTTGGGTCCAAGGCAGCCTGGAGAGAGGATTTCCAGTGCTGCTGCTATAAACCACCAGGGGCTCTAGCAGGAATCCCAGCTCCATGGTAATACTGAATGCGTGCAGAGTGGCCAATGAACTGTGCTGGTTAAAAAAAAAGAAAGAAAGAAAAAGAAAAAAAGACAAACACAAATCTAAAGACATGGAAAAAGCCCAAGAGGGCCCAAATCCATCCTGGGTGGGGCCCATGGGACTGGTGGGAGATGGTGCACACAAGGGAGGTCTATACAGCAAATGGTTTATATTACAGATGACTGGCAGTTTAGAGTCTCTTCCCAGTTCTGCTGCTCCAGCCCAAAGAGGGCAAATCAAAGGAAAAAAGGAAGGGTGGGACACTGATGGGCATGCAGGGTCAGAAGCAGCAGGCTGAGTGTGCTCAAATAAGCCCCCGTCGTTTTTTGTAGTCTTCCAAGTTCAGAGATCTCCTTGGAGCGCCATCCTTGGCTGGCGGGGCCTTGGAGGTGATGGCTAAAGCCTTTGACTCTGTGGGAAAGAACAGCAAATTGGCATGTCAAGACCCTACGAGTCCTTTTAGTCCTGTGCTTCTTTCCTTCAGGCAATTCTACTGACAGCCTATTCCCGTCAAAACACACCAGCACCCTGTTTGACCTTGGCCTCTATGAATATCAGTGAGAAGACATCCCCACTTCCTCCCTAAAGCCAGCAGGCCCTTTTAGTGCCAAGAGAGCCGTGAATCCATCGGCCACACACCCGCCCACCCCGCTCCCCTCTATACCTGAGCTGGGAACCTGTAAATCAATCTTCACATCGAAATCATGGACTTTGAATAAATCTTCTGAGAGGTCACTGGCTGACTTAGAATTCAAATCTTTATCCTTTCCCTGACCCTGCAAGAATAAGAAAACTAATTATAAGAGAATAAATGCAAGTAGATTTCTTTCTTTTTTTTTTTTGTGGTACTGGGGATTGAACTCAGGGGCATTCTACCTCCGAGCTATACCCCCAGCCCTATTTTTTATTCTTTATTTTGAAACCGAGTCTCACTAAGTTGCGGAGTGCCTCACTAGGTAGCTGAGACTGGCCTCGAACCCGGATCCTCCGGTCTTAGCCTCCCGAATGCTGGGATTACAAGCGAGTGCCACCACGCCTGGCTTGCAAGTAGATTTCAAGAAGCAGCATCCACTAACGGTCAAAGCTGTCACTCAAGTTTCTTAGATTGTTCTACTGAGGCCCCTTTCTGATTCCTTCCGGCAGAGGCCATGGACCAAGAGCTTTCTTTCCTGAAACCTTTCTGGGCTTCAAAGGGAAAAGGAGAAGGAAGGCTCATGTCTGCCATATGTAAGAAGACAGGGCTTAAGGCAACAGGCCACACTGTGATCAAAATTTCAGGAATGCCTGTGACAGTTTGGGCTCTGCAGGAAAAGTTCCAACTTAGGTAGAAAACTGTTTGTACGTGGGCAGTTTCTTATTTCTGTTTTCACTTTTACAACCATCTGATCCTTATATGTTATTTGCTCCTCTTAATTACCAGGAAAGGAAAATAGAGTATATCATATTATTCCCATCTTTTTTTTTCTTTTTGGTACTGGGGATTGAACTCGGGCATTCTACCTTCGAGCTATACCCCCAGCCCTATTGTTTTTTTATTCTTTAGCTGAGGCTGGCCGAGAACCCGGATCCTCCGGTCTCAGCCTCCCGAATGCTGGGATTATAAGCGTGCGCCACCATGCCCGGCTATATTATTCCCATCTTACATGTGAGAAAATGTGCTATAGAGATTTAGAAGCCAGTGGTCTAAAGACACAGTGACCTTAATCCTAGTTAATTAAGTAATGATGTTGGGCCTAGTGTAGGTTGTCTGATTAAAATTCAGTACTGTTAGCTGGGTGTGGTGGCGCATGCTTGTAATCCTTGTACTTGGGAGGCTGACACAGGAGGGTCACAGGTTTGTAGCCTGCCTCGGCTACTTAGTGAGGCCTTCTGCAACTTAGTGAGACCCTGTTTCAAACTGAAGAATAAAAAATAGGGCTGAGGATGTAGCTCGGAAGTAGAATGCCCCTGGGTTCAATCCCCAGTTCCGTCAAAAAATATAAATAAAGTGAAGTAAAAAAAAAAAAAAAAAATTCAGTACTGCTGATTATACTTGTAAATAGCTGGGATGGAGAAAGGACTGCAAAGTGGGACTCCAGATTCTGCCAAGGTGAGAAAAATCAAACTCAAATCAGGTAAGATACACTCAGGGTTCCAACCAGCAGCCCAAATATACTTGCCTTGCTCATTTCCTTTGGAGCATCTGGTAACACTCCAGAACCATATTTTGCATTTAGCTGGGCCAAGATGGCAGCTTGAACAGCTGGGTCTCTGGACTGAGAGAGAAAATGTTACTTTGGAGAGTGCTCAACGTTCAGAGTTCTCTTGCTAGATTCTTTCCCATCTACCACCACTAATATCACAAGTACTACAGCAGATTGATCAGCAGCTCAGAGTTCCTCAAGGCAGCAAAAAAGAAAAAAAAAAAAAAAGGCAATTAAAAGCTTTAAAACTAAGCCCAAAGTCAAGCATGGTGGTGCATGCTTGTAATCCCAGTACTTGAGAGGCTGAGACAGGAGGATTGCAGGTTTGTGGCCAGCCTCAGCTACTTAGTGAGGCCCTCACACTACTTATAGGAGTGGCCCACCAAACCTGGCTCACAACTTAGTGAGACCCTGTTTCAAAAAAAAGAATAAAAAACCAGGCCGGGCATGGTGGCACACGCTTGTAATCCCAGCATTCGGGAGGCTGAGACCAGAGGATCCGGGTCTGCGGCCATCCTCAGCTACCTAGTGAGGCATTCCGCAACTTAGTGAGACCCTTTTTCAAAATAAAGAATAAAAAATAGGGCTGGGGGTGTAGCTCGGAGGTAGAATGCCCGAGTTCAATCCCCAGTACTGCAAAAACAACAAAACAAAACAAAACAAACAAACAAACAAAAAATGGAGCCAGGCATGGTGGCGCACGCTTGTAATCTCAGCATTTGGGAGGCTGAGACCGGCGGATCCAGGTTCGAGGCCAGCCTCAGCTACCTAGTGAGGTTCTCCGCAACTTAGTGAGACGCTGTTTCAAAATAAAGAATAAAAAATAGGGCTGGGGGTGTAGCTCAGAGGTAGAATGCCCCTAAGTTCAATCCCCAGTACTGCAAAAAAAAAAAAAAAAAAAAAAAAAAAAGGGGGAGGGGGGCTGAGGGGTGTAGCCTGGAAGTAGAAGGCCCCTTGGTTCCATCCTCAGTACAACAAAACAAACAAAACAAAACCAAAAACCACAACTTGCACTCTGAAACACTTCTGTTTCCAAGCACTTTGGATAAGGGATATTCACCCTGTGCTACAGTCAGCCACACTGAAACCACTCTTGACAGAGGGGACAGTTACAAGGGTTTTTACAAATCCATGCCAGGTTTTCAATACCTATATGCCCTATAGCAAGATAAAAAAGGAAGTATCCAGACCCAAGAGCTTGAGGCAAGCAAATCCCAGCTAGGAAAATATTATTTTTAACTTCTTTATTAATTTCCTAATGGAATTCATTTTATGTCCTAGAATCTAGGTCCTGACTACAAATGTCCTCTTTAGGCACTCACATTAGAAACAATGGTAGGTTTGCACTGCCGTCTGGTAAAGGGGTCCATCTGTTGGTTTTTCATGTTGTGACTTTCAGCCTGAAACAGAGCATGTTATTAGAGAAGCCTACCTCCTTCCCCTCCTCTCATTCATCACAAGCTTATATATAAATAACATCTTTCAGCCGGGCGTGGTGGCGCACACTTGTAATCCCAGCATTTGGGAGGCTCAGACCAGAGGATCTGGGTTCGCGGCCAGCCTCAGCTACCCAGTGAGGCACTCCACAACTTAGTGAGACCCTGTTTCAAAATAAAGAATAAAAAAATAGGGCTGGGGGTATAGCTCGGAGGTAGAATGCCTCTGAGTTAGCCGGGCGTGGTGGCTCACGCTTGTAATCCCAGCTTTCGGGAGGCTGAGACCAGAGGATCCGGGTTCGCGGCCAGCTTCAGCTACCTAGTGAGGGTGTAGCTCAGAGGTAGAATGCCCTTGATTTCAATCCCCAGTACCACACACACACACACACACACACACACACACACACACACACACACAAATCCAAAAAAACACAAAAAACTCAGCCGGGCAGGGTGGAACACGCTTGCAATCCCAGTACTTGGGAGGCTGAGATAGGAGGATCGCAGGTTTAAAGCCAGCTTTGGCAACCTTGTGAAGCTTTTAGCAACCTAGAGAGACCCTGTTTCCAAATAAGAAATAAAAATGGGAGCCAGGCGTGGTGGCACATGTTTGTAACATCCCAGTACTTGGGAGGCAGAGATTGGAGGGTCCAGGTTTGCGGCCAGCCTCAGTTTCTTAGTGAGGCCCTCTGCAATTTAGTGAGACCCTGTTTCAAAATAAGGACTGAAAAATAGGGCTAGGGGAGTAGCTCGGAGGTAGAATGCTCCTGGGTTCAATCCCCAGTAGCACCAAAACAAACAAAAAAAGGGCTGGGGTAGTGTAGTTTGAAGGTAATGTGCCTGTGGGTCCAATCCCCAGTACAAAGAAAAAACAAACAAAAAAACTCAAAGCTGGGTGTGATGGTACATGCCTGTGATACCAGCACTTGGGAGGCTGAGACAGGAGAATTACAGGTTCAAGGACAGACTTAGCAAGTAGTGAGACTCTCATCAATCTAACGAGATTGTTTCAAAATAAAAAATAAAATAAAATAGGACTGGAGGTGTATCTCTGAGGTAGAATGCCCCTGGGTTCAATCCCCAGTATCACAAAACAAAAACAACAAAAAATAAAATATGAACTGAGACAACATGTAGGAAAGATTACATTTTTCTTCAGTGGTCCAGATAAAGTTGTCTTACTCACCACAAGGGCCTTCTCAGATTCCACAATGTTCCATTCCCGGTTCCGCTGGTTGATGTAACTGTGGGGCGAATAAATGGGATGAGTCAGTGGGCTGCGAGGAGGGGGGAGCCAATGAGCACAACCCTGGAGATCTGTGGAGTCAGTGCAGCACAGAGTGCCTGGTAATATTACTGACCAAGGTCTATGGGCCAACAAAGAGGCTCAACCAAAACAGGCTCAGAAACACACCTGATTGCAGATATGTTCTTGGTCCTCTGGCGGTCCAGGGCCTCTGCCCGTTCCTCCAGCTCATTCAGCTGGTCTTGGATTTGTTTGGCCTTATCCTGATCCCCCAGGTCCTCAGCCATGGCCTGTGCAGAGAGAGATGTGTGAACTCTTGGCTCTGACTAGCTCTATATCAGGTATCCCCTTATTTCCAGCACAGGCAAGCTATCTCAGGTGATAAATGAATGACAGGATATTTGAAAGAATAATGAAGAAGTACTTTACAAGTATAGTGTATCATTTTTCTTGCAGTAGTAACATCTTCCCATATAGCTACCTAGCTGTAGGCCCCTAGTGGCAGTAATATACAACATTAACCTTGTAAGCCAGACCCACAGGACTGAACTATCATAACAATTCTCAACTCTATCATGGGAAGAATAAAAACCACCTACCACAGCTGGGCTCCACAATACCAGTTTTCTGTTCAGACCCAGTACTGAATACTACTCCAGGGTCTATTTTATTACACATGAAACGAAAGTGACCCCAAAGTACAGAGAATGAAACAAGAGTAATTTCAACTTATAGAAAATGGGAAGATAGCGTCTGAGTAAAACACCTTTCCTCAGGCGCTGTGAGCTCGAATCAAATCTACCATAAAAGCAGTTTCCTGACGGAAGAAGCAATAAAAAAAGGGAACAAAGCAAAAAACACTGAATGGCAGCTGAAAAGAATGCAGAAAGGGAACCAGGGAGAGCAAAGGAGCCTGTGCACTCGGCAGAGGCGCAGGCCTCTTCGAGGTGGTGGCCGTTGAGCCGTCCTGGCACAGTGGCTACTAGCACCAAGACACCTAACGACCTCCAGCATACCCAGTGACCAGATGTGGAATAAGTGAATCCAAAACTCCACACCCTTTGCAGGTGGCATATCCCTGCAAAATTGACAGTGACCGGAACGAACGCCTGAGACGACCAGCTTAAGCCGCGGAGGGGCCACTCCAGCCCATGTCTCCCTCCAGAGCCAGAGCAGAGATCAACTGCACTGCAGAGCTTGAATCGGGACTGCAACAAAAGTAGCTTCTTGATGGAAGGAAGGAAGAGCAAAGCAGCAAAAAAGTGAATGAAGCAGCAAGAACAGCTGAACAGAGCCCAGAGAGCAGCCTAGGGAGAACAAAGGAGACGGTGTGCACAGCAGTGATGCATGCTGCAGAGCGGTGGCTGCCACTGAGCTAGTGACCGGGCACAGAGAAGCACAGAACTGTAAGTTTTCAGAGATCTCCGGGGAGGGGGCCCTGTGCAAAGGACAGACTTGGTCACCTGCCCCACTAGCAACTGGCTAGGAGCAGAAGTGCAGGAGTGACCTGGAGCACACAAGGCATAGAGACCTTACAGGCCCCCTGAAAAATGCCTGGCATTTAGACTGCATGCCCATCACCAGCAGAGAGAGAGAGATGCAGACAGGGCCTGTGGAAAGCACAGAGCCTCTGGCTTACACTGGGTCCAGAACCAGTAATGCCCCCCCTGCTTACATAGACTAGAACAGCACAGGGACAGGTCCTGTGGAGAGCTCAGAGTCACAAGTTTGCAGCAGGAAGGGCACCAGTGGAACTCTCTGCCTGTACTGACAGAAAGAGCAAATAAGATTGCCTGAAACAGGTTTGAGAATCTAGCATAGACATTTAAAAGCTGAAAATATCCACACAGATCCAAAAGGACTGCAGAGGCCAACCCGGCTCTGTACCTAAATTCTTGCAGGGTTTTTGTTTTTTCTTGTGGGTGTTTTAATGTTTTGTTTTATATTGTTTTTACTCTGTTTTTGTTTTATATTGCTTTGTTGTGTTTGTATTGGATGATTGGTTGCTTTGTTATTTTTTGCTCAGTTTGTTAACTCTCTTCCCCATCCCTTTTGCAAGCTTCCTCTCCCTCTCCTATCTATATTCCTCCCCTCAACATTTTTCTTTCTCTTTCCTTTTTTCCCTGTCTCATATCAAGACCATTTCATACCACTAAACCTAAATACTCTACAATGACTTCCAGAATCCTCTGACATATCCACTATCTCTATTTTTTTTTGGCGGTACTGGGGATTGAACTCAGGGGCATTCTACCTCCGAGCTATACCCCCAGCCCTATTTTTTATTCTTTATTTTGAAACCGAGTCTCACTAAGTTGCGGAGTGCCTCACTAGGTAGCTGAGGCTGGCCGCGAACCCGGATCCTCCAGTCTCAGCCTCTCGAATGCTGGGATTACAAGCGTGTGCCACCACGCCCGGCCATATCCACTATCTCTAATCTCTACCATATATCACGTTGATACACTCAAACCCTTATTCCACTGGACCATACCTTCTACTTTACCCTATTCTTACATTCATCACTGTAACTTCTCACCCAACCTTCACCAGTGAACACAACCTGTCCCTGTATATACCAATGGACATCTCTAAATCCCTACTACAGAGATTGGACCAGAGAGGTATACCATCAGAAGGGACTGCCAAACCCTAAGGATAAACTCACCTCTGCTGATAGAAGGAATAGCTCAATACATCCCACATCAAGGCCTAAAAACAAAGACGCCACAAACTGTCCTACTCACACCTCTGAGACGAATCCCCATAACAGAAGCAACAAACAGACCCTACAAGTCAATACCTGAAACCCACCAACGGCACCATTAGAGAGGGCAGAAGAAGCCCTAGAGTAATTGCAACTCAGTACAGGATACTACTCACAGAGAGAAAATGAAAATCAGAAATCTTTTTTTTCTTGTGGTACTGGGGATTGAACTCAGGGGCATTCTACCTCCGAGCTACACCCTCAGCCCTAATTTTTTTTATTCTTTATTTTGAAACAGGGTCTCACTAAGTTGCAGAGTGCCTCACTAGGTAGCTGAGGCTGGCTGCGAACCAGGATCCTCCAGTCTCAGCCACCCAAATGCTGGGATTACAAGCGTGCGCCACCACGCTCAGCTAAAACCAGAAATCTATAAACTGGGAGAAAGCTTGCAAGTGCAGCAAAGATATAAATTTAAGAACAGAGAAACCACGGGAAGGAAAAATAGCAAGGAAACAATGAGCCACTACAACCCCACAATAGTAGAACTCACCAACCCAGAAAGGCAGAGACTACCAGAAGAACAATTCAGATCTTTAATACTAGAAACAATACAAGATTTCCAGAAAGAATGCAGGGAGAGCCGGGCGTGGTAATGCTTGTAATCCCAGCATTCGGGAGGCTGAGACCGGAGGATCCGGGTTCGCGGCCAGCCTCAGCTACCTAGTGAGGCACTCCGCAACTTAGTGAGACTCGGTTTCAAAATAAAGAATAAAAAAAAATAGGGCTGGGGGTATAGCTCGGAGG
>PVLC010042888.1:0-12727 GCA_004027655.1 Graphiurus murinus | reverse complement strand
AGCCGGGCGTGGTGGCGCACGCTTGTAATCCCAGCATTCGGGAGGCTGAGACCGGAGGATCCAGGTTCGCGGCCAGCCTCAGCTACTTAGTGAGGCACTCCGCAACTTAGTGAGACTCGGTTTCAAAATAAAGAATAAAAAATAGGGCTGGGGGTATAGCTCGGAGGTAGAATGCCTCTGAGTTCAATCCCCAGTACCGCAAAAAAAAAAAAAAAAAAAAAAAGAAATTGGCCAATACTAATTTACCTGCATATGGCTGAAGATGCTACATACATTTTCTATTCTCTCCCAGAGATATCTCACACCTGACATCAATGAGTATGGTTAGACATGCATCAGGCTGAATTCCGGCCAGTTCCTTTGCCTAAATTATGTTAATGGCATTGATTTCATTGGCTGAGTTGGAAACAATATTTGAAGGACCTCAAACAATGTGGTCCAGAAAATGACCTCATCTGGCTAGGTCATTAACTCTGATAAGATCCAGGGACCAGTGTGATTTTTTTATCCATGGTTTGGACCAGAATCTGCTGGGAAATTCCTATCAAAGGTACGAAGGATATCCTGTCAACAGTGCTTCAAATCTCTAAGAAAAAAGTACAATGCTTGGTGAGTCTTCTGGATACTGGACATAACAGCTTTCATACCTGAGCATTTTCCTTGCCTTTCTGGTGAAGGTCAATGCAAAAGCTCCCACTTTGATTGAGCTTAAACAAATGTATGCACTGGAAAAAGAGTGCCCTTGGGTTTTAATCCTCAGTACCAAAAAGAAAAAGGCAATTTGGCATACTTCTGGCCTGGGTTAGCTCCCACGTAACTCTGATAAATGGAACACCTTATCTTCCTGTGGTGGACATGTATTCTGGATTCAGACTGGTGGCTTGTGATAAGGATGTGAGAACTACCATCTCAGTCACCGTGAAACCCCTCTGCCATGAGTTGGGATACCTGTATCATATGAACAGACCAGGGAACAGTGTGTATAGTAAAGACTACTCAACAGTGGGCATTGTCTCATGGCATCTGATGGACAATGATGCCCCATGTTACCTTCAAGCCCCTGGAGTGACAGCATGCCACAAACAGGAGGCTGAAGCAACAGCTGTACCAGGGGTCACAGAAAGTGTCTTGGGCAATGGGGCTGACTTAAGCTGTCTGGACTCTAAATAAAAACCTACAACAGAAGGAAAGTGCTGCACAAACTCATGTGGTTGAAAATAATAAAAAATGAAGAGAAAAGAAAAATCCTTGGCTCATTTACATGTGAGGTCGTACTCAAGATCTCGTGCCACCTTTTTTCTCTCTTCCCATTGGAATGAAAACATGAAGGGTAGTAAGTGGTCTCTACGGCCACCTACATGATGACCAGGTTACTGCCAGTTCAGAACTCATGTTGCCCCCTGAAACCTCCCTGCATTGAGCTCTTACTTCCCAAGAAAGCACTTGCGGAGGTCATGGGGATGAGGCCACCTCACTCATGCAGTCAGTATTGGGGCATGTCAAGGTGGCTACCAATGTCACCTGTCCAGTAGGCTTCTGTGCCCATGCATGACCAAGAAGTGGAGCCTCTAGGATCATCACCCTTGGGTGAGGCCAGGGAGAATGGGCAGCGCTGGCCAGACAGACAACACCTAGATTCTTGGATAGAAAACATTTGAGACCTCAGGAGACCTGTGGGGTGGAAGGGGATGAGAACATCATCCTTTCTTTTTTCATCTCTACAGAAGCCTCTGATATGCCTAGTGTAATAGCACCTTGAAAAGAATCAGCACGCCAGTGTCCAGATGAAGCTAACTCAATCAATGCTGAATTTCGAGATTACAGAATGAAGCCTCTTCCATCCAACACATTCACTGTAATGGCTTGCTAGTGCAACCCAGAGTCATGATCCAAGAACTCTCCCTAATGTAAACAAGAGAGAACCAATTAAAAGACTGGAGAGAGCTGGGGGATGGTATGTAACTTAAGTCCCCTGCTTATGCTAGATACAATAAATCTAAAGATTACCTCTCCCTCTCCTCTCCAAAGTAAGAGACTGAGGGCATAAGAATCATGTGAGCCTTTTGTTTGGGGCTCAGATTTGTGAGTTTGTCAACTGATCCATTTTCCAGTAAATAAAGAAACCTGTCTCTGAGTTTAGCCTCTGGAAATCCTGTCTTGGGAACAGGGGGAAACAGAGGAAGGGGAACTGAGTCTCCTGCAAAATCCTTACCTCCCACTCAGTTCACTACAGCACTGGAATTTACAACTTGTTGCATAGAAGATGCTTGAGCAAAATCTAATTAAAAAGTGAATAAAGGATATTTGATAGCCTTTTACAGTTTTATGAGCAGATTTCTGAGGTAGGAAACTCAGACCCTTAAAAATCTTACTAGGAATTTAGAGTTAAGATAGGAAAGGGTAAGAATTTCCCCACCCCTCCCCCTAGGTGCCTGAGAGCAAGCAAGTGACAGAGCCAGTGGACAATTTCCAAAGTTAAAGAAGCCATTTCCTAGGCAACCTAGAGTCATGACCCAGGAGCTCTCCCTAATGCAAACACGAGAGAATCTATCAGGCCATGGAGGGGGCTGCAGAGAGGTGGGGGATGTAACTTAACCGCTTTTCCTGCTTTCTGTATCTTGCTTATGCTAAGTGTAATAAATCTCACACTTATCCCTCCCCTTTCCAAAGTGGGAGACTGAGGGTATAAGAATTGTTTGAATCCTCTGTTCAAGGCCCAGTTCTGTGGCACTTGCTAACTGAGTCATTCACTGATTTAAAAAAGAAAAGAAAACCCGTCTCTACTTCTGGCCTCTAGAGATCTTTTCACAGGGACCAGGGAGGAAACTGAGGGTCCTGCAGCATTTCCACTATCCTTTGAGTTATCCTTAAGGATTCCCAGGATATTGGATCATACTATTGATCTAGACCTTTCACTCTTCCTACTTGCATAAAACAAATTATCCAACAAATGATTTTACTAGAGAAATCACCTAATGTGGCAAAATATATTGGAATGCATAAGAGCTATTCCAAAGAGGTTTTTGTTTGTTAGCTTGTTTTGCTTTGGTTACTGGGGAAGCCCTTTTTATTTTGAAACAGGGTCTTGCTAAGCTGCTGGGAATTTCCCTAAACTGTTGAGGTTGGCCTCAAACCTCTGAACCTCCTGTCTCAGCCTCCCAAGTACTGGAATTACAGGCATACACCACCATGCCTGGCTACCCCCAGCCCTTTTTATTTTTTATTTTGGAACAGGGTCTTCCTAGGTTGATAAGAATCTTGCTAAATTGCTGAGGTTGGCCTGGAACCTGTAATCCTCTTGTTTCAGCCTCCCAAGTATGGTGATTAGAGGCATATGCTACCATGCCTGGCTTCCAAAGAGTTTTAAATACAGTATGCTAATTTTGTCTGTGAGGCTGACTCTCTTGAAGTTGAGTGTTGAAGCAGCATCTGTAGAGTCAACGAAAACATCACTTACATGCTGCAGGAACTCAGGAAGTTTTTTAATCTCTAAAGTACTAAATAGAGATGAGTACAAGAGGGAACCTTTCTCAGAGGAAAAAAATGAGAACAGAGAGATTGCTGGTGTAACAAAGTATTAAGTAAGCATCCATTATCACTCTTTCTTAGTTTAAGTATGCTCATTTACTCCTTTCACTTGATTCCTTTCTGTTTTGACCATATTTTAGATGTATACAAGGCTTTTCCTTCCTTAGTTATGAGTACAGATTCAATGGGCTCTTTCATGTCCTGTTTCTTTTCTTTTTTTTTTTGCGGTACTGGGGCTTGAACCCAGGGGCATTCTACCTCTGAGCTCCACCTCCAGCCCTATTTTTTATTCTTTATTTTGAAACAGGGTCTCACTAAGTTGCAGAGGGCCTCATTAAGTAGCTGAGGCTGGCCACAAACCTTCGATCCTCCTGTCTCAGCCTCCTAAGTACTGTTATTACAAGCGTGTGTCACCACTCCCAGCCCTCATGTCCTGTACTGATAAATATTTTTAAAAGCAACAAATATAGATGTATAACAAAATGACTAAAAAGGGACAATGACCACTGGAAGGAAACAGACAATCAGGGATCAGCATATGGATCACTATATGGAATAAATACTTATACAGATCACTATAAACTTATTTAGTGTTTTCATGGAAATCAAGTCTCATAATTTTTCCAATTTTCCTGTCATGGTAAAGTACATATAATGTAAAGTTTGCCATCTTAACCATTTTTAAGTGTACAGCTCAGTGATATTAGTTACACTCATTTTGCTATGCAACCACCATCCATCTCTGAAACTCTTTGCATCTTATAAGACAGAAACTCTACATGCATTAACTCGTTTCTCATTTAAAAAAAAGTCCATAGCCGGGCGTGGTGGCGCACGCTTGTAATCCCAGCATTCCGGAGGCTGAGACTGGAGGATCTGGGTTCGAGGCCAGCCTCAGCTACCTAGTGAGGCAATCCGCAACTTAGTGAGACTCGGTTTCAAAATAAAGAATAAAAAATAGGGCTGGGGGTATAGCTTGGAGGTAGAATGCCCCTGAGTTCAATCCCCAGTACCGCAAAAACAAAAAAAAAATAAAAAAATAAAAAAAAGTCCAGCTCCTGCTATGTTCATTCAATCTTATATAAACATACTACTCGAGGCTCAAGCAAATCTGACTTTAGTTGTTTCTAAACACAGCTTGTCTCTTTTTTTGTTGTTTGTTTGTTTTTGTTTTTATTTTTGCAGTCTGGGGATTGAACCCAGGGGCATTCTATCTCGGAGCTACATCCCAGCCCTATTTTTTGTCTTTATTTTGAAACAGAGTCTCACTAAGTTTCAAAGTTTTTGTTGTTGTTGTTTTGGGAACTAGGGATTGAACACAGAGGTAGTCTGTCTCCCAGCTACACCACCAGTGTGTGTGTGTGTGTGTGTGTGTGTGTGTGTGTGTGTGTGTGAAAGAGAGAGAGAGAGAGACAGAGAGAGAGAGAGAGAGAGAGAGAGATTGGGGATTGTCGAACCCAAGGGTATTTTATTTCTGAGCTATACCCCCAGCCCTATTTTATTTTTTTATTTTGAAACAGGCTCTCACTAAGTTGCATAGGGCTTTGATAAATTGCTGAGACTGGCCACAAACCTTTGTGTATGACCACACCTGGCTGTCTCTAATTTTTTATGCAATTTTTTTTTTAACCTTTATTGGTGCGTTATAGTGAATCATAATGTAAGTCATGTTGACAGTGACATACATGCACATACACTTGGCCTGCTTTCCCCCCAGTTTCCTCCTCATCTCCCCCTTCCCCATACAGGGTACTGAGACTGACACTGGTATTCTCACATATGTACATAGCAGCAATGGAAGTGTGTCCTTTATTGATCCTCCCTCTCTCCCTAACCTTCCCCTAGACCATCTCCCTGGCTCCACTAAAGTTTCACCTTCATTATCAGAAGCCCCTCCTGAGCTTCTACACATGAGAGAAAACATACGACCCTTCACTTTCTGTGACTGGCTAACCTCACTTAACATAATGTTCCCCAGGTCTATCCATTTTCCTGCAAATGACATTATTTTGTCCTTCTTTATTGCTGAGTAGAATTCCATTGTGTGTATATCCCATAGCTTTGTAATCCATTCATCTGTTGATGGATACCTGGGTTGGTTCCATAATCTGGCTATTCTGAATTGTGCTGCTATGAACATGGGTATGCATGTATCACTGTAATTCTCTGATTTCGGTCCCTTTGGAAAGATACCCAGGAGTGGTATAATTGAATCATATGATGAATCCATTCCCAATTTTCTGAGAGATCTTCACATTGATCTCATAGTGGCTGCACTAATTTGCAGTCCCACCAACAGTGTAGAAGAGTTCCAATTTCCCACATTTTCACCAGCATTTATTGTCTTTTGTCTTTTTGATGATTTCCATTCTGATTGGGTTTACATGGAATCTGTTTAGTTTTGATTAGAATCTCTGTTATTGCTAATGACGTTGAACATTTTTTCACACATTTATTGGCCATTTGTATCTCTTAATCTTAATGAGGTAAGTGCCACAGCTGCAAGTGCCATGGTGAGCATTCTCCAAGCAAATGGAAAATGTGTTAAACAAGTCCTTGTTCTTCCTGCCAACTACTATCCTAATTTCTGTCTCTATAATTTTGACCACTAAAAGTACCCTATAAGTGGACTATACACTATTTGTCTTTTTGTGATTGGTTTTATTTTACTTAACCTAAAGTCTTCAGAGTTCATCCAGGTTGTAGCACGTGTAAGAATGTCATTTCTCTTTCGGGCAGGTGTGGTGGCACACATCTATAATCCCTTGGGAGGTTAAGACAGGAGGATCACAGGTTCAAGACCAGTCCCAGCAACTTAGGAAGACCCTCGGCAACTTAGTGACGCCTGTTTCAAAATGGAAAGGGCTGGGGTAGTGGCTTGGAGATAGAATGCCCCTAGGTTCAATACCCAGTACAAAAAAAAAAAAAAAAAAAGTCTCTTAAATTATTAAAATAGTTACAAACCATTGATAAAATTATAGTAGCTTTCACAGTTACCTCATATATCTACTTTTACTGAGACTTCTATTTCTTCATACCTTCATACACTGTCCCATGTCCTTTCATTTCTAGCTGCAGGACTTTCAGTGCAATTCTCATGAGTAACAAACTTCTTCAGCTTTTGTTTATCTGTCCATGTCTTAACTTCCACCTGACTTTTTTTTTTTTTTTTTTTTTTTTTTTTGTGGTACTGGGGATTGAACTCAGGGGCATTCTACCTCCGAGCTATACCCCCAGCCCTATTTTTTATTCTTTATTTTGAAACAGGGTCTCACTAAGTTGCGGAGTGCCTCACTAGGTAGCTGAGGCTGGCCGCGAACCCGGATCCTCCGGTCTCAGCCTCCCGAATGCTGGGATTACAAGCGTGCACCACCACGCCCGGCTTCCACCTGACTTTAAAGGGCAATTTTTCTTCTTTTTTTTCTTTTAGCACTTAAAATATATCAGCCTACTACTTTTGGGTCTCCACAGTTTCTCATAAGAAATCTGCTAATGAACTTATTGAGGGTCCTTTCTAAGTGATATGTCATTTCTCTCACTGCAGTGTGTGTGTGTGTGTGTGTGTGTGTGTGTGTGTGTGTGAAACTTTATCTTTCTCCACATCATCCTTTAATTATTTAAGCATCTTTAAGACAGTTGTTTTAAAGTCTAATAAATTTGCCAACAGGTCTTTTTCAAGGAAGTTTCTTTTATTTTTTTTTCTTTTAATGAGCTATACTTTTTTTCTTTCTCTGTGTATCTTCTTATTTTTTGTTGAAAACTGGATATTTGAGCTTAAAATATGAGTTCTCTGGAAATAAGATTCTCTCCCTTTCCCAGTTTGTTGATTTTTGCTTTTGTGGCTTTGGTTGCTGTAGGCTGTGTGCTGAGCATCAGCCTGCAGCGTAAACTTAACACCTTCTCATGTCTCTTCTGAACCTGTTCCTTTCTCTGATGATGTATGGTGTCTTTTGTATTTTCCTTATATATGTGGCTGCTTTTGAACATCCTACTCTTTAATATCTAGCTCCAAAGGGAAAAAGAGAAAATACAAAGGCAAGGCAAGATTCTTGCTCTTCTAAATCCCCTATAAGTCATGGTTGCTAGTGGTGTCAGAGGAGGCGGACTTGCAGCAATGGGGGAAGGGACAATTGCAATGGCTGCCATCTTTTTGTCTGCACCTGGATGGCCAGAAGCCACTACCTGCAATCAGGGCACAGACACCCAGTAGCTGAAAGACAGGATTCTTTTTTCTTACCCTGTCTCCTGAAACCTATATATAAGGTGCTCTAGGAATACCTGCATCTGAGAGGTGGGGAATGGCTAGAGTTGTAATTGATTAAAATTAAAATGTACAACCGGAAGCCTTCCCCTAGATGATGCCAACTGTGCGAATCAGCTTTTCATTGCCATGACCAAAATAGCTGACATGATCAGCTGAGAGGAGGAAAGACCTGTTTTGGCCGGGGGGTTTCAGTCCAGAGTCTGCTGGCTGTAGTGCTTTGAACCTGAAATGAGGGAGAACATCATGGCAACAGGGCATGGCAGAGAATAGCTGCTCTGCACATGGCAAGCCGGAAGCAAGACACAGAGAAACAGAAACACACAGAGAGAAGCCGGGCGTGGTGGCGCACAATCCCAGCATTTGGGAGGCTGAGACTGGAGGAACTGGGTTCGCGTCCAGCCTCAGCTACCTAATGAGGCCCTCCGCAACTTAGGGAGACCCTGTTTCAAAATAAAGGATAAAAAATAAGGCTGAGGGTATAGCTCAGAGGTAGAATGCCCCTGCGTTCAATCACCAGTACCGCAAAAAAAAAAAAAAACAGAAAAAAAGAAACACAGAGAGAGAAAGAAGCCAGGTTCAAGAAATACCCTTCCAGGGCACTCCCGCTTCCCCAGCCATCTACTTCCTCCAACTAGGCCCCGCCTCCTGCAGTATTCCCCAGCCTCCTCCTAAGGCTACCAAAGTATGACTCCATCAGCAGATTAGTCCACAGACGAGGTCAGAGCCCACATGAGCCAGTCCTCAAAAGCATGAACTCTGAACATTGCTGCACTGGGGGACAAATTTTCAACACTTAAGTTTTGGGAGGACACTTCACATTCAAATCATAACATATTTTTTTAACCCACATCAAAATTCCAAAATAGTTGTCAGATTCCTCCAATGCAAATTCCTGGTGTTTCTTACTCCATTTTCTCAGAATCCTCCCCCATAAATGTATGTTATTGCATACAAATGGAAATAACATTATAGCCACATACTATTCTTATCTAAAGAAATTTTTAAGGAACTCATTCAAGTATAGAAATATTATAACTTTATTACTCATTGAGTTTCTTCTCATAATGAAACTACAGAGAAACAAAAGTGATTCCTTTAAAAAAAAAAAAACCTGTAAAAAGAAACTTAGCTTCTGTTTGTTCCTGGAATAGAATTTGAATTAAATTTAGGAAGGAAGCTTGCTTCCTCTTAGAGATCAACAGGATCAAAACAAATCCAAAAGAACCAAAGTCACATAAATAATTTTGATTAAAGAAGGAATTCAATTGTGGAGATGACAGTCATGGAATTAGTCTTGGTTAATATTTAAATTATACTTTTTCATCTCAAGGGAGAGCCTCAAAGATTTTCAAAGCTAAAGGATTATATGCCTCATTAATTAAAACTCCCTTGGTATTATAAGATTGATATACTTGGTACACATGAGTTTCAGGTTCTACAAGAAAAAAAAAAAATCTTCGAATTGTCAAATCATCAAATACCAGTTGTGGAATATTGACTTTCTTTCAAAAGCTGCCTTATGTGTGTGTTACTATATGAAGTTGATTTTTCTAGATTTTTTTTTTTTTTTTTTTTTTTTTTTTTTTTTGCGTTACTGGGGATTGAACCCAGGGGCATTCTACCTCCGAGCTACACTCCCAGTCTTGTTTATTTTGAAACAGGGTCTCACTAAGTTGTGGAAAGCCTCGCTAAGCAGCTAAGGCTGGCCACGAACCCAGATCCTCCAATCTCAGCCTCCCAAATACTGGCATTACAAGCATGTGTCACCATGCCCAGCTTCTAGATTTTTTGAGAAACTTAAATGAACCTAAAATTTCTTCTGCTTACACTAGTAACTAGACTTTTCTGCTTGTGCACCACTTCAACTACATGGGACAGGTAAAGTCTCGGTGGACATTCAAGCCAGCGAAGGTTTGGAGTGTTTATAAGCACACCTGACCATTGTACCTCGAACACTCTGCTATGTAAAATAGATTACTATCTTCTTTATTATTTCAGCCTCAAACCAAGCAAAAGAGAAATGTTGATGCACTCGTTATTTTAATACACATGAAAATTTACACAGAATTATACATTTGGCAAATGTAAATGACATGTATCTACCCCCATATCGTCATACAGAATAATTTCACTGCCATTAATAGCCTATGTGTTCTGCCTAGTTTGTTCTCTCCTCAACCACTGGCATTTATTGAAATAAATATTTGCTTACTACAAAATCATGGAACAAGTGTGACTTACAAATGAACTTTTGGAAACAACGAACTATGGTTGTGTCCACCATGGACAAGTGGTTGTAGTCTATCTAATGATAATGCAGCTTGAATTTTGCATCCTTCTTCTAAGGATGACTTAACTGAAGGAATGTGAGTCTACAGATGCTGAAAGCCATATGGTCACTACATGGAGGGCTGGCCTTTATGAGAATGAGGTCAACATAGGTGGGGGAAAGGAGAGGAGAGGTGAGAGAGGAGTTAGAGGGGTCGGGGGAGAGAGAGAGATTCCTGATTTTTAGTTGTATCTTCTAAGTACTTGGCTTTAGTTTTGCCAGAACCCAAGCCCATCCCTGAGCTTGAGTTCCATGAGCCAATACATTCTTGTATTTGATTAAGTCAGTTAGAGTTTGGTTTCTGAATGCCTCAAAACTACTCCAGATGTTAGTCTATGGAGTTTTGGTTTTACATGGGACACACCCTAAATTATGGCTGCCCTGGCTGAGAAGAGAATATTCCTGGTAGGTAATAGCAAGGAAAGCAGCTGAACCATTACCTGTTGCTTAATGGACTATAGTTTTTTAGATCAGTTTTAGATTCACAGCAGAGTTGAGCAGAAGGTAGAGAATGTTCTAATACACTCCTTTCTACCCTATCAACATCTCACACTGGAGTTGCATAGTGTTTTAATTGTGTGTGTGTGTGTGTGTGTGTGTGTGTGTGTGTGTGTGTGTGTGTGTGTTGGTACTCCAGCTTTTTGTATTTTTGATTTTGAAACAGGGTCTCGATAAGTTGCTGAGGGTCTTGCTAAATTACTGAGGCTGGCCTCAAACCTGTGATCCTTCTGTCTTAGCCTCCCAAATACTGGGATTACAGGTATGCTCAACCACGCCTGACAATTTGTTGTAACTGATTGCCCTATAGAGACAGATCATTATCACCCAAAGTTCATAGTTTACATTATGGTTTATTTACTAGGTGCTCTATGTTCTATGGGTTTTGACAAGTGTATGGCAACATGTATCCACCATTATAGTAACATATGTAACAGTTTCACTGCCCTAAGAATCATCATCTGTGCTCTGCATATATATACTGGGAACTGGATCCAGGGGCATTCTCCCTCCAAGCTATTCCCCCAGCCCTTTTTATTTATTTTTATTATTTTGAAACATGGTCTCATTAAGTTGCAGAGACTGGCCTCAATCCTGTGATCCTCCTGTCTCAGCCTCCCAAGTACTGGGGTTATACGTGTGCTCTACCATGCCCAGTTTGTGCTCTGCCTATCTCTTCCTTCTCTCCTTTTCTCCTGGCAACCACTCATCTTTTATTTTTACTCTCTCCATATTTTTGCCTTTTCCAGAGTATTGTAGAATTGAAATCATACAGTATGTAGCCTTCTCAGATTATGTTCTTTCACTTGGTAATATGTATTTAAATTCTCCTCATGTTTTTTCATGGATTGATAGCTCATTTCTTTTTAGCAGTAAATAATGTTTCATTGTCTGAATATACTATGGTTTATCTATCTACTTACTTACAAAAGGACATCTTGGTTGCATCCAAGTTTGGGCAAGTATGAATAAGGCTGCTATAAACATCCGTGTGAAGGTTTTTGTGTGGACATGTTTTTAACTCCTTTGTGTAAATGCCAAGATCATGATTGCTTAACGATATGGTAAAAGCATGCTTAGTTTTTGTAAGAAATTTCCAATCTGTCTTTCTTATCTTCTTGGATTGCTAAAACAAAATAGTATAAGCTGGGTAGCTTGCACACAAGGGAAATGTTTCTTATGTTGTGGAGACTGGGAAGTCCAAGATCAAGGCCCTGGCAGATGTGGTATCTGGTGAAGGTCTGCTGTCTAGTTTGTAGATAGTGGCCACCAGCTATATCTTGACATGACAGAAAGGACTAATTATCTCTCTGGAGTTTTGTTTTGTTTTGTTTTTTTGTAAGGGCGCTAATTCCATTCATAAGGGCTCTACGCTCATGGATTTGGGGGAACATAAGCATGCATTCCATTGTGCTATCTCCCAAATTGGCTGTACCATTTTGCATTTCCATCTATAATGAATAAAAGTTCCTATTGTTCCACATCCTTGTCACACTTGATGCTGTCAGTGTTTTGGATTTGGGCTGTTCTAATAGGGGTATAGTTATAGTGGTATTTTTTAAAATTTACAATTATACTCAGTGGCATATGTATTAATCAGCTCTACATTACTTACTACCGTGAAATACCTGAGGCAGCTAATTTTTAAAGAGAAAGGGAGCCGGGCGTGGTGGCGCACGCTTGTAATCCCAGCATTCGGGAGGCTGAGACCGGAGGATCCGGGTTCGCGGCCAGCCTCAGCTACTTAGTGAGGCACTCCGCAACTTAATGAGACTCGGTTTCAAAATAAAGAATAAAAAATAGGGCTGGGGATATAGCTCGGAGGTAGAATGCCCCTGAGTTCAATCCCCAGTACCGCAAAAAAAAAATTTAAAAAAAAAAAATAAAATAAAGAGAAAGGGTACTTGGTGTGGTGACATGCGCCTGCAATCTTGGGATGCTGAGACAGGAGGATAGCAGGTTTAAGGTCAGCTGCAGCAATTTAGCAAGACACTCAGCAACTTAGCAAAACTCTCTTTCAAAATGAAAAATAAAATGGGGCTGAGGTTTAGCTTGGAGATTGAATGCCCCTGGTTTTAATCCCCAATATGGAGGGGGTGGGGGAAGAG